>OX104133.1:23766422-23770641 GCA_944470555.2 Heterobilharzia americana | reverse complement strand
AACTGCAAACACCAATGAACCGTGTCACCTCAACATCAACATCAACATCAACATCAACATCAACAACATCATCTATATAAACATCGACATCAACAGCAACAGCAACAGCAACAACAACAACAACAACAACATGAACATGAACATGAACATGAACATGAAGACGATGATGAAAATCAACATCCATCCACCTTCACATTCATATTCACACTCACATTCAGATGCACAGGAGGGGAAATACAAGTAGATATCTACACGAGATGTCTGTCCTTCATGTAATCCTCCGTTGATGAAGAATACAGTGACAATTCATCAGGTGAATACCAATCGAACTCAATCGAACCAACAACACGCGAATGAAATGCCGTCAGCAAAAGAATTACTCGAAGCTTACCTGCTGCTCACCTCCACCTGGACCAGTCACCATCTTCCTCTGCTTGTCCACATAACCATCAACACGGTCATCGTATTCTGAGTCCTCCTTTCTCACACCTCCGAACACACCTTCACTGGCCGACGACGCTGGTCGTTGTCCACTCGACACCTGAAACTGCAAACACCAATGAACCGTGTCACCTCAACATCAACATCAACAGCAACATCAACATCAAGAACATCATCTATATAAACATCGACATCAACAGCAACAGCAACAGCAACAACAACAACAACAACAACATGAACATGAACATGAACATGAACATGAAGACGATGATGAAAATCAACATCCATCCACCTTCACATTCATATTCACACTCACATTCAGATGCACAGGAGGGGAAATACAAGTAGATATCTACACGAGATGTCTGTCCTTCATGTAATCCTCCGTTGATGAAGAATACAGTGACAATTCATCAGGTGAATACCAATCGAACTCAATCGAACCAACAACACGCGAATGAAATGCCGTCAGCAAAAGAATTACTCGAAGCTTACCTGCTGCTCACCTCCACCTGGACCAGTCACCATCTTCCTCTGCTTGTCCACATAACCATCAACACGGTCATCGTATTCTGAGTCCTCCTTTCTCACACCTCCGAACACACCTTCACTGGCCGACGACGCTGGTCGTTGTCCACTCGACACCTGAAACTGCAAACACCAATGAACCGTGTCACCTCAACATCAACATCAACATCAACATCAACATCAACAACATCATCTATATAAACATCGACATCAACAGCAACAGCAACAGCAACAACAACAACAACAACAACAACATGAACATGAACATGAACATGAACATGAAGACGATGATGAAAATCAACATCCATCCACCTTCACATTCATATTCACACTCACATTCAGATGCACAGGAGGGGAAATACAAGTAGATATCTACACGAGATGTCTGTCCTTCATGTAATCCTCCGTTGATGAAGAATACAGTGACAATTCATCAGGTGAATACCAATCGAACTCAATCGAACCAACAACACGCGAATGAAATGCCGTCAGCAAAAGAATTACTCGAAGCTTACCTGCTGCTCACCTCCACCTGGACCAGTCACCATCTTCCTCTGCTTGTCCACATAACCATCAACACGGTCATCGTATTCTGAGTCCTCCTTTCTCACACCTCCGAACACACCTTCACTGGCCGACGACGCTGGTCGTTGTCCACTCGACACCTGAAACTGCAAACACCAATGAACCGTGTCACCTCAACATCAACATCAACAACAACATCAACATCAACAACATCATCTATATAAACATCGACATCAACAGCAACAGCAACAGCAACAACAACAACAACAACAACAACATGAACATGAACATGAACATGAAGACGATGATGAAAATCAACATCCATCCACCTTCACATTCATATTCACACTCACATTCAGATGCACAGGAGGGGAAATACAAGTAGATATCTACACGAGATGTCTGTCCTTCATGTAATCCTCCGTTGATGAAGAATACAGTGACAATTCATCAGGTGAATACCAATCGAACTCAATCGAACCAACAACACGCGAATGAAATGCCGTCAGCAAAAGAATTACTCGAAGCTTACCTGCTGCTCACCTCCACCTGGACCAGTCACCATCTTCCTCTGCTTGTCCACATAACCATCAACACGGTCATCGTATTCTGAGTCCTCCTTTCTCACACCTCCGAACACACCTTCACTGGCCGACGACGCTGGTCGTTGTCCACTCGACACCTGAAACTGCAAACACCAATGAACCGTGTCACCTCAACATCAACATCAACATCAACATCAACATCAACAACATCATCTATATAAACATCGACATCAACAGCAACAGCAACAACAACAACAACAACAACAACAACAACATGAACATGAACATGAACATGAAGACGATGATGAAAATCAACATCCATCCACCTTCACATTCATATTCACACTCACATTCAGATGCACAGGAGGGGAAATACAAGTAGATATCTACACGAGATGTCTGTCCTTCATGTAATCCTCCGTTGATGAAGAATACAGTGACAATTCATCAGGTGAATACCAATCGAACTCAATCGAACCAACAACACGCGAATGAAATGCCGTCAGCAAAAGAATTACTCGAAGCTTACCTGCTGCTCACCTCCACCTGGACCAGTCACCATCTTCCTCTGCTTGTCCACATAACCATCAACACGGTCATCGTATTCTGAGTCCTCCTTTCTCACACCTCCGAACACACCTTCACTGGCCGACGACGCTGGTCGTTGTCCACTCGACACCTGAAACTGCAAACACCAATGAACCGTGTCACCTCAACATCAACATCAACATCAACATCAACATCAACAACATCATCTATATAAACATCGACATCAACAGCAACAGCAACAGCAACAACAACAACAACAACAACATGAACATGAACATGAACATGAAGACGATGATGAAAATCAACATCCATCCACCTTCACATTCATATTCACACTCACATTCAGATGCACAGGAGGGGAAATACAAGTAGATATCTACACGAGATGTCTGTCCTTCATGTAATCCTCCGTTGATGAAGAATACAGTGACAATTCATCAGGTGAATACCAATCGAACTCAATCGAACCAACAACACGCGAATGAAATGCCGTCAGCAAAAGAATTACTCGAAGCTTACCTGCTGCTCACCTCCACCTGGACCAGTCACCATCTTCCTCTGCTTGTCCACATAACCATCAACACGGTCATCGTATTCTGAGTCCTCCTTTCTCACACCTCCGAACACACCTTCACTGGCCGACGACGCTGGTCGTTGTCCACTCGACACCTGAAACTGCAAACACCAATGAACCGTGTCACCTCAACATCAACATCAACATCAACATCAACATCAAGAACATCATCTATATAAACATCGACATCAACAGCAACAGCAACAGCAACAACAACAACAACAACAACAACATGAACATGAACATGAACATGAACATGAAGACGATGATGAAAATCAACATCCATCCACCTTCACATTCATATTCACACTCACATTCAGATGCACAGGAGGGGAAATACAAGTAGATATCTACACGAGATGTCTGTCCTTCATGTAATCCTCCGTTGATGAAGAATACAGTGACAATTCATCAGGTGAATACCAATCGAACTCAATCGAACCAACAACACGCGAATGAAATGCCGTCAGCAAAAGAATTACTCGAAGCTTACCTGCTGCTCACCTCCACCTGGACCAGTCACCATCTTCCTCTGCTTGTCCACATAACCATCAACACGGTCATCGTATTCTGAGTCCTCCTTTCTCACACCTCCGAACACACCTTCACTGGCCGACGACGCTGGTCGTTGTCCACTCGACACCTGAAACTGCAAACACCAATGAACCGTGTCACCTCAACATCAACATCAACATCAACATCAACATCAACAACATCATCTATATAAACATCGACATCAACAGCAACAGCAACAACAACAACAACAACAACAACATGAACATGAACATGAACATGAAGACGATGATGAAAATCAACATCCATCCACCTTCACATTCATATTCACACTCACATTCAGATGCACAGGAGGGGAAATACAAGTAGATATCTACACGAGATGTCTGTCCTTCATGTAATCCTCCGTTGATGAAGAATACAGTGACAATTCATCAGGTGAATACCAATCGAACTCAATCGAACCAACAACACGCGAATGAAATGCCGTCAGCAAAAGAATTACTCGAAGCTTACCTGCTGCTCACCTCCACCTGGACCAGTC
>OX104133.1:23668922-23761422 GCA_944470555.2 Heterobilharzia americana | reverse complement strand
CGTCCAATGTAACTAGCTCCACAGGAGCAGTTGAACTGGTAAATGCACATAGAAGAGGAGAAGTCAGGGAGTCTGTCTTTAGTTCGTGTGGTCATCATCGGCCGGCTGTAGAAAACACAACATAACTTGGCGGCATTAAATGATCTTCTTATGGCATTTCTTAAGCGTTGTGTCACAATTTCGCTGATGATGTCACCTCGAAATTGTAGTCTTAGAAACAATGGTTTCTTGGAGACTGTAGGCATTCTGGTTTTCATATTGGATGTGTTCATATTTTTAGCCAGGAACGTTTCTGGATATCCATTACTACTGAGTAGATCGTGGATAATTTGAAGCTCTTCGTCAAAAGTATCATCTGAACAGATGAGTCTCGCCCGATGGACCAAACATTTAACGAGATTTCGTTTATATTGCAAGGGGACGAAACTCAAGAAGTGGGTGTATTGACCTGTTGACGTTGGTTTCCGATACACACTTTTTTTTATAGTTCCATCCACCTTCCTTGTCAATCGGACATCTAAGAAGGTGATGCTGCCGTCATTTTCTGTTTCAATAGTGAAGGTTATTGCTGGATGGACGCCATTGAATTCATCCAGTATGATCCTTGCATCGTCCTCATTATTCACAATCAAGAATGTATCATCTACATAACGGCAATAAAATTCTAACCCGCTTATGATGCTTTCCAGAGGGCCATTTTCTAATTTTGCTAAGAAGAAGTCCGCTAAGATTGGGCCTAGTGGTGACCCCATAGCGACACCGTCTGACTGTCTATAGAATTCCTTATTGAAGAGAAAGTGTACATTCATTGTACATCGTAAGAGAAGCTCTTTCAAGGTGGATGCCGTAATTCCAATTTCTATGTTTCTCTTTTCCAGTTCGCTACATATGAAGTCCACTGTTTCCATCAGAGGGACATTTGTGAATAGGGATGATACGTCTAAGGATATCATCGACTTATTATTCACATTCAAATCTCTTATTTTATCGATAAAGTGAAAAGTATCTTTGACGCTATGCTTTACAACCTCCTTATGCAATGGTTTCAAGAGTTGTACTAGCCATTTCGCCGTCGCATGGTATGGAGAGTTTGACATGTCGAGAATCGGTCGGAGTGGTAATCCATTCTTATGCACCTTTGGTAAACCATACAACCTCGGTGTTACTGTGCCAGTAGGTCTGAGTGTTTCATACTCATTTTGTGAAATGAAGCCTTGCTGCTTCAGCTTTTTTAAGGATTCGGATAATTGCCTCTCCGTCTTCTCTGTCATGTCAGTATTATAGAGCCATTAATGAGGAACTAATTGAAAAGAAATATTTCTTCGCTCACATTTTTTGTTTTACTAAATGTCTAAATGGGAATTTTTGCATCACTGAAATCTTCTGAGCATCGGATTGCGTTAAAGATCCTCAATGAGTATCTGAAGTACAGCGCAAGGTTCGGTGAAGCGAAGACTTCGATGGACTTTATCTATGAGTGTATTCAGACCAACCGCTATCCTAAAACCAACTGGAGATCTCTACGTCGTAGCAGAGTTCGACCAAACGGAAGAACACTTAAACGACATGCTCTTAACCAGATTGATTCTCTGAAATCATGCGTAACTGAGTTGATGAAAAACGTTGCAGAAAGATTCCATGCTGTTGAAGATCTCCCACACCACCTGAAACAGCCATTCCTGGAATATGTGAATCAAATTGTCAGCAAAAGGAAGGAGAAGAAAAGAATTCACCTTATTCAAAGCTTGGAGAACCGGACTCCGGAAGTGAGATTCCCTCCAAATCCTGGTCGGTATGTTCATAATTTTTTCAATGTTGATCTTGACATGGTAACACTACAAGCATTATCTCTGGGTCCTAAGTTTTGTGACAGTCATATTACACCTAACAGAATAAACACTCAAGTCCAGTTTGAAAATTTATACTCACAGACAGAAGGCTTATCACCTTCTTCAAGTGAGGAAGTAGAAAGATTCAAGTCTACTCTGGTTGACTGTTGCTACAAATTTATGAATAGTAAACAGAATGCTAGAAGCATCTTGACTAGAAAACATAGAGAAGCCTTACGTAAACTCCGAATGAATGAGGATCTGCTGATCACCAGGCCAGATAAAGGCTCAGGGGTGGTTATTATGAACAAAGCCGAATACCTAGATAAAATGAACAGACTTCTCAGTGATGACAGTAAATTTCAGAAACTACCAACCAATACTGACATGACAGAGAAGACGGAGAGGCAATTATCCGAATCCTTAAAAAAGCTGAAGCAGCAAGGCTTCATTTCACAAAATGAGTATGAAACACTCAGACCTACTGGCACGGTAACACCGAGGTTGTATGGTTTACCAAAGGTGCATAAGAATGGATTACCACTCCGACCGATTCTCGACATGTCAAACTCTCCATACCATGCGACGGCGAATGGCTAGTACAACTATTGAAACCATTGCATAATGAGGTTGTAAAGCATAGCGTCAAAGATACTTTTCACTTTATCTATAAAATAAGAGATTTGAATGTGAATATATATATGTATATATATTGATAGATAGATATAGATATATAGATATAGATATATATATGGGTTTTTACATTTTTTTATTTGTGTTTTGATATATTCTAACACTTACTTTCTGCTGATATTCATTGAGATGCAGTTGAGAACAGTTTTTTTGATAACCTGATTTATTGCATTTGTATGTTTTAGAAGAATTTGTTCCATTTTGGTTCATTTCAGTAAATGAGTTAATTGCTGATTGTGTTTTATTTCTTTGTGCAATAGTATAAGATGCATTGCTAACCTTGAAATCATTTTCTTTGTTTGCATTCAAATCAACTAGACGTAATACGATACAATATAAGAAACCAAATTCATTTTATGATTTACTGATATAATTTTTCGTTGTTTTATTGGATAGAAATTGCTCAATCTGTATTTAAATATGGGCTCCTATGTGGATGCCTCGATATTGCCTGAATATTTATCGTGGTAATTTGTTTGGTTGTGGCTAGTAAAGGAATCCAGCTTGAGGTACGTTTTGTCCTATTTTGGACTCGTCAGCTGGAAATACCTTCCCCTGGTGATGTTGTTCGCACTGAGACTCAAAGCTTGTACTCATTGATTCGAATGCCAAGGCATTGTCCACTATGCTATGGAGACACGATAGCCAATTCCTGTACAACCAAACAAATTACTATAATTAATATTTAGGCAATGTCGATGCATTCGCATATGACCTCATATGTCCATAGAGGTTGAACAATTAAATCTAATAAAACAATGGAGAATTACAGTATAGCAATAAATACTCATAAATAATACCCGTTGTACAAGAAGTGACTAACGTGACTTCGTAGCATAGTGGATAACGCCTTGGCGTTTGAAGCGGTGGGTACAAGTTTCGGGTGTCGGAGGGAACTTCATCACTTCACACTAGGATGCGCGTACATCAAGTCGACGAGTCCCGAATAGGACGAAACGCTCGTCCTTGATTCTTCTGCTAGCCACAACCAAATATATCACCAAAATCATTTTATTCGATTTTTTTCTTATAATTAAACAAAGTGATTAAATATTATTTTACTAGAAGACAGTATGAAAAGGTTCATATTTCCTAATATATTATCTTAAACTGACTATACTCATTGAATCATAGAACATATGGTTTAGCAAAAGTAATTTTCTCAAGGAAATTATTTTCAAAACCTTTACAGTCATATATATATAAGTTGACTATCTAATATAGCCGTGGTTTTGTGGACTTGTTTGATACTGCGTAATGACTGACGGTGAAATGAAAATTTGAACCACGGTCAAAAGTGAAACACCAATCACAAGGTTGCTCCCCAAATATCCTACCAACTCACCTATGACTTCCCAATACTCACCACATGTTTGTTTCACTTCAGTCATCAAGGGTTTCACAACAACACTCAGTCGTCACTGATTCAAATCCGACTGCAGTTCACATTTTCATTTCATTCACCTTCAATCATCATCACACAGTATAAATACTAGTCTGCCAAACTAATGTTGGGATCTCAGATAGTCAAATGAAAATATAATAATGGTGTGAAATAAGGTGAATTTAAAATAAAATGAAATCGGAGACAACTTGAGATGGAGTAATCAGTGTTAAAGATATTCACATTCTTTATCAGTTAACCACGTTATCATTATGGTAACGAAATCGACTTAATAAATTGGCTTTTATTACATAGCTCTGCTTTCAAATTACTGCTAAAACCTTCTGCAATACATAACAAGCGGTCTAGAAGAAATATAGGCGTGGAAAGGTTTTGACAGGTTTTTTTATGTGACGTCAAATGAGATATCTGAGACTGAATGTCTAATATCGATAACATGTTCTGATATAGATGAGTTGACTGATCTTCCCTCTTTACTAAGCTATACTGGAAAATGTTCTCGAATGAGTTGAAGGATATGCCTAGACGAATGACTTACATACCTGGTTCTACATGACCAAGTGGATCAGTAAAAGTACATTGAATTGGTCAGTCTTGGCAAGTTATCCTTCACTGTGGAGTATGTTAGACGGTGACTGCTGCATATTATTTTGAGGTAAACTGCATGAAGCATCCTAAGTATTGATCTTTCCAAACTGTTTTTCAGAATGTCATCAGCACTATTCCACTGAATTCTAAATTCAAGAAAAACATTTTTCAAACAGTGCAAGGATTTAGTGTTATTGCTTGTACTACACCGCCGTTGATTGGATGAATTGACCAGTTTCTATTGGCATACGGGCTCATGTGCGGATGCCTCAATGTTGCCTGTTTTAATTATGTATAGTAATGACGAGCCGTGGCTAGCAGTGGAATCGGGGATGCGCATTTCGTC
The DNA here is from genome assembly GCA_944470555.2 of Heterobilharzia americana. Lineage (NCBI taxonomy): Eukaryota > Metazoa > Platyhelminthes > Trematoda > Strigeidida > Schistosomatidae > Heterobilharzia > Heterobilharzia americana. The sequence continues at coordinate 23,756,561 of OX104133.1, read as the reverse complement.
CTATTTGGAACTCACCAGTCAGCTGGATGTACCTGCTTCCCAGTGAGTGATTTTGTCCCCACCGGGACTCGAGCTCGAGAGCGATCGCTTCGAACGCGAGAGCGTTACCCACTACACTACCGAGCCACGATAGCCACTTCATGTGTGACCGAATTCATCAGCCGACAGGAGCTCATATGCCAACAGAGACTGATCAATTCGGTCCAATCAGCGATGGAGTAATACAAGCAACGACATTAAAACTATACCCATCGCACAAGAAGAGCCAACGTGGCTCGATGGTGTAGTAGACAACGCTCTGACGCTTGAGGCGGTAGCTCCCGAGTCCGAGTCCCGGTGGGAACAACATCACTCACCGGATGGCAGGTACATTCAATAGAAGAGTCCCAAATAGGGCGGAAAGTGTAAGGATTATAAAATTGCTCCTGTGTCGGTTATTTTTTCTCAATGTAACATAATGAGTATCAATTTTAATAAAAGTGGATTTTACGTAACATAATAGCACTTCTATGAAGCCTACACAACAACTTTTATGGTATCATGAGAACACAGAGAGAACAAAATTATGTTTTCTGGTTAGTTAAACTATATATTACTGAAGCACCTGCAAATCCATAATTTGAAAGCAGAGCTATGTATAAAAGCCAGTTTATTAAGTCGATTTCATTACCATAATGATAACGTGGTTAACTGATAAGAATGTGAATATCTTTAACACTGATTACTCCATCTCAAGTTGTCTCCGATTTCATTTTATTTTAAATTCACCTTATTTCACACCATTATTATATTTTCATTTGACTATCTGAGATCCCAACATTAGTTTGGCAGACTAGTATTTATACTGTGTGATGATGATTGAAGGTGAATGAAATGAAAATGTGAACTGCAGTCGGATTTGAATCAGTGACGACTGAGTGTTGTTGTGAAACCCTTGATGACTGAAGTGAAACAAACATGTGGTGAGTATTGGGAAGTCATAGGTGAGTTGGTAGGATATTTGGGGAGCAACCTTGTGATTGGTGTTTCACTTTTGACCGTGGTTCAAATTTTCATTTCACCTTCAATCATTACCCAGTGTCAACACTATATTTTCGTTCTATTCAGAATTCTTGATTAAATACAGCTAATTTATTAGAACATTGTCATTTACTGCTATCATGTTTTCTGTAACCTAATAAATAACTGGAATTCAGGACGCACATTTCGTCTCATTTGTGACTCCTCAGTTGGATGTATCTGCACTTCAGTGATTGACGAGAGTCAAATCCAATGCCCATTTCAAGAGTGTAGCACAACAGCGTTATTACTAGACCAAAGAGTCATGATGGTAAATTGTTATTTAGACTGGAATTCAGTTTTCAGTCTCATTTCAAATTTTAAAGGTGAACTTGAAGATGAAATCATACTAAATATCAATTCAAGAAATTTCAAACAAGAATTTGAGCTAGTATGATGGTTTTTATATGGTACCGTAGTTGATTGGACCGAATTGATCGGTCTCTATTAGCATATGGGCTGATGTGCGGATACCTCGACATTGCCTGCGTTCTAATTATGTTAATGATGGACCGTGGCTAGAAGTGGAATCCGGGATGCGTATTTCGTTCTGTTTGGGACTCACCAGTCACTTGGATGTACCTGCTTCCCACTGATTGTTGTTCACACCGGGATTCGGACTCGGGAGGGATCGCTTCCACTGCTAGCCACGATCCATCATTAATGCGATTGGAACGCAGGCAATATCGAGGCATCCGCACAGGAGCCCATATATGCTAATAGAGACCGATCAATTCGGTCCAACCAACGACGGTGTAATACAAGCAATAACAATAAAAACCCATACGCGTCGCACAAGAAGTGGCTATCGTGGCTCGGTGGTGCAGTGGATAATGCGCCGGCGTTGGAAGCGATCGCTTCTGAGTCCGAATCTCAGTAGGAACAACGTTACTCACTGAGAAGCAGGTACATCCAGCTAACTGGTGAGTCTCAAATAGAACGAAATGCTCATCCTCGATTTCACTGCTAGCCACGATCCATCGTTAATAATTTGAGCTGTTTTACTTTGGGTTAAGAAAATCTTTTTTTGTTGGTAACCGCTAAACAAGAATCTTGTTCTCCTAATGCTCAGGACTTGATGGATACTCATCATCTAAGTAAAAAAAAACCCTTTTGAAATCGTTACTTTGCAAAGAAAATGTATCATTCGATACTTAGTCATAAGTAAAAAGTAAGTACTAAATATCTGCATAAACTCTAGATAATGAGAGAAATATATCCATTACATTTGTGAATAGGTAACTTGTTGATATCTTAATCGCACTATTTCATATCTCTCTTGTTAAATATCTCCTATATTATACTTATATACAGTACAATCTTTGGTTAAGTTTCAGTGTCAGCTTGTCTGAATCCAGATTCATGTATCAGTTACAAAGTTTTGGTGAAAAAATGTAGCTTCTTATCATACACAACCTCGCCTGGTTAACTAGTTCACTAGTTACTAGACGGTCCTAAGCCCACACAAAGAGGGAAGGTTGGGCATAGGGCTAGCAACCCTACACCGGAAAACAAATCCAACCGCTAAAGAAACTTCAAAGCACAAAAGAAATATAAAAGATTATAACAAAATTATTTCTCGCTGGAATCAGAGAGGCAAAATGACGCCAGTTGGTGAAAGTCTTCGGGAAGCCAATTGGCCGATGTGTCTTCGCTTCTCTCGATGAAAGCGAAAGTAAACGTGGGGACATGGAATGTCGTACGATGTTTGAACCCAGTAAGGCAGCCCAGATTGCAAAGGAGATGAGAAGGTATAACATCGAAGTGCTTGGGATTTGCGAAAGCAGATGGAATGGGAGTGGACTCTCCAAACTGTCAACGGGAGAATCAATAATCTACTCCGGTCACCCAGACGCCAACCACGAGCACACTGAGGGAGTGGCTATCATGATGTCCTCAAGAGCATCGAAGGCTCTCATGCAGTGGGAACCAATCTCCTCCAGGATCATGACAGCAAGGTTCAACTCAAAAGGAAGGAAGGTCACAATCATACAACACTACACTACGCACCTACAAATAATGCAGAGCAAGAGAAAAAGGAGGAATTCTATAGACAGCTGTAATCAACACTGGACAAGACGTCAGTTGGCGATATCAAAATTCTAATGGGCGACATGAATGCCAAACTGGGAGGGGACAACACAGGAAGAGAACTAACCATGGGTCGAGAGGCGCTAGGTGAAATGAACGAGAATGGAGAATTGTCTGCAGAATTTTGTGCATTCAACGATTTGATGATTGGAGGCTGTGTGTTCAGGCACAAAGATATCCACAAAGCGACATAGATTTCACCAGATGGACACACTAATATCTTATCATACACATGAATCTTTACATGATAGTGTACCAGTCTCTCATTCATAATAAAATATACTTTAACTGAATAGGTTATAGTTTTCACTTGTTATACTTCCCAACTAACCTGTATATTACAAGTATATAAACAGTTTTAATTTCATTGTTATCAGGAAAAGGAGAACTTTAGTGGTTTGAAAGTACTAATCATTCCATATGATATTGTTTGTATTTCTCCGTCGTTGATTGGACCAAATTTGATTGTTTTCTATTGGTAAATGTACTCCTGCGTGGATGCCTCGATATTACCTGTCATTTCAACTTTAATATTAATGATGCAACAACATCATTCATTGAGATGCAGGTACATCTAGCTGGTAAGTGTCAAATAGAACAAAACACATGTCCTGGATTCTACTGCTAGCCATTATTCATCCTTAGTACTAATCATTCTTTCAATAAGATTTAGGAATTCAATGGTTCTTTATTCATTCTGAGAAAAAGTTGGTTCGAATATGGATTTATGAAAATAGATTTCCGAAAATAATCTTTTATATGTACTTAATTAAGTAGCCTCTTCTACTTATCTAGGTAGCATTGTTTCAACAACAGGCGGCATAGAGGGGGATATCAAAACCAGGATTGGAAAACAGAAAGACAGGCGTTCATCAACCTGAAACCAGTGTGGAGATCTATTGCACTCACCATAAAGCCTGAACAACATCTAAATTTTCAACACAAAGTCAGTCAACTCAGTGATGGTTCAGAGACCTGGCGCGTTACGAAAGGCATTTCCAACAAACTACAGATATTCATCAACAACTGCTACGCTGACTCGTTACTGAAGAAGAATAAGGAAGAATAAGCAAAAAGGAACTCTGGCTGGCTGGCAACAAACCAACGAAGCAAGAACCTATCACTCAACAAATATGCAGTAGAAGGAAGTGGAGATGGATTGGGCATGCACTGCGAAGACTATTCGGGGACATCACGCGCCAGGCCCTCTAGTGGAACCGTAGTGGGAAACGACGAGTTGGGCGTCTCAGCTTAGGGTGACATGGAGGAGATGGTGTTAGGAAGAAACGAGAGCTTGTGGGTAGTCATGGAGCCAGGTTCAAAAGGTGGTAGAGAACACAGTGCACTGGAGAAGTGCTACTGAATCTCTATGTTCCACTAGGAACCCAAGGGACAAATAATAATAATGCACTAAATTAAGAACAATCACGGTGACTGGGTTTTGTAATGTGGAATCATTAGTACAAATCATCTGGTAAAAACAGGACAAAGGAAGGATGTATTGTTCATCTCCACACTTCTTCTTACCTGATTAATAATCCCTGTAGTAGATGAAATTAAGGAGTCATCTAATTAGATTTATTGTTCAGAGAAAAACGTGGACACTGAGGTAGAGTATAGTTCCATATTAGATTGGTTATTTAATTGATATAGTACACAGAGACACAGCATAATTTACTGAATAACTTTTGGAGCAGAATTTATTACTCATATTCATATCACAACAATTAATGGATACTTGTCGTGCAGACATAATTTCCAAGTAAGGCATAAAAGCATCCATAATAATAAAAAGAAGTTATTTTCAAGAAATGTTAATGATGAATCGTGGCTAGCGGGGGAATCCAGCTTGATGCGCATTTCGTCCTATTTGGGACTCGTCAGTTGGATGTACTTACCTCCCAGTGCCGATTAATGTTGTTCCCAATGGGATTCGGACTCGAGAGGGATCGCTTCAAAAGTGAGAGCGTTATCCACTACACCACCGAGCCACGATGCCCATTTCTTGTGCAACGGGTAGAGTTTTTATTGGGAACAACATTGCTCAGTGGGAAGCAGGTACATCCAGCTAACTGGTGAGTCCCAAATTGGACGAAATGTGCATCCTGGATTCCATTGCTAGCCACGATCCATCATTAATACAATTGGAACGTAGGCAATGTCGAGGCATCCATACAGGAGCCCATATTCTAATAGAGACCGATCAATTCGGTCCAATCAACGACGGTATCATATAAAGACAATTATACTATTTTCAAGAAAACTATAGAAGAATCCTATGACCTACAGAAGCTTATATGGAACCAGGAATATTCACTGTTACTTAGTTTTTTAAAAATACTGGATAGAAACCAACTTCTCAGTTTGCCATTGAAAGTGATAACAATCAAATTAAAAGGAGAGTAAATGAGCGTGAGTTTTATTTTCCACAGAATTAATTTTACCAATGAACAGTTAGTAGATCAAACGGAGAGATTTTAGTCTTTGTAATTCTTCTCCTCATTTTCATGTTTAAGACGTAATCAGCCCCGGAAACAGGCTTCTAGTCACCTGATCTATATGATACTTCACTTTACTGATATTCTGAAATCGTGTCTGATGAACAAGAACGACTTCTAAGTGTCTGTAAGCAAACAGTAAAGTGCATTTACATTCTAAAGATAGCTTGAATCCCTTTGGAAACTCTGTTCTCAGTCTAGAGGTAGTATTCATCACTAACTGACATCATTTGGGAACCATTGAAAATCTGGGAGTACTGGACAGCTGTTTCGTCCTAGTATGGGACTCTTTGACAGTACGCACCCATGACCCGTCTAAGTATGGAACTCGCGACCTTCAGGCTTCATGGTGAACAAGTTAAACATTCAGTAGTTCACAGTTTCTAACTTCCATCAATTCACAATATACGGTGACCATCACCAAAGGTCTTCAGTTGGCATTCGCTTCACTTCCGACTGGTTGAAACCATAGGTCATGGGTTCTCATCAAAGATTCATGATATCCATCTGAAAGTTTAACAGTGATGAACCTTCCTGCGAGTTTCAATATATCAACTAAGGTCATTTTCTCTTAAGAATATATAAATTTATAATTCAAAGCATGAATCAGTCGTTAAACATAATAATAAGTAAGTACTTACCTGTTTTATTTGATTGATCAAATGAATTTACTTCTTCCATGTATCTGTGATATGTGTTATGTTTATTACACTTTCACACAGCTTAAACTTCTGTAGAAATAGATTTGTAAGACATCATAATAAATTGAATAAGGAAAAACTTTATAGCTCTAAGTAACTTATTGTATGAAATCTAGTTTCATAGTGAACTTTTTGTAACAAGAAAAGAAAGCACAGTGTTATTGTTCTTCAGGACTCCTCTTACTGAAAGTGCTACTTCGTAATGTTTTAATCTTTACGAAAAGTAGATTAGAAGAAATTCCTTTACAAATGATCAGAAAAAGAATGAACCTTAATTCATATAAACTGAAATTAAAATGCAACAATAAAATAGTAATTCCAATTAGGAAGTTTTTCAGGATTTATTGATATTCATTGAGAAGTGATGTTATTCGAAGAACCAATGAAAATGTGGGAGCACTGGACAGTTGTTCCATTCTAGTTTGCGACACATCAGCAATGGGTTAAATTAAACTTAACCCTAGCAGAGTTTATTGTACTAATAAGGTTCATAAACCACGTTATCCGATTAGACTGATAGATGACTTCAGAAATAACTCCAACATATGAACTAGCAAAGTACTTAGCATCAATATTATGTCCCACTAGAAACCGTTGAAAATCCAGACTAGTAAAGTCTTACTAGTTAAAATTTAGGCTTGATGATCTAAACATGGAAGAGGATGAGAAAATGGTCAATTTATAGCTGTTGCCGACTATCACCTATGATCTACGGGATTGTGATCAACTAGATCATGAAACAAACTGTAAAGAGCGGAAGATGTGCATAAACTATTTGACCAATGAGAAGAACCTAGAAGATTTACATTTCACCGATGATGATTTATGTCTAATGTCTTATGTCCCACTAACTCGAAGATTTACAGGCGAAAACCAACAAGTTGACAGAAGAGGTAACAAAGACGAGACTTCATTCAGGTGAACGCAAGAAGAAACAGGTGATGAAGGTGCTCAAGCAACAACAACGACAAGCACCAGTCACCATGAATGGGAGAAATCTAAAGGAAGTTGTCTCTTTCACCTACCCACCTATCTAGGCATCATCGTTGCAACTGCATACGTTGTAGGCGACACAGATGACTATGTGAAAGCCAGCATCGGAAAGACAGAAAGACATGCCTTCCTTCCTTCATTAATCTGTGGAGATCAGTGTGGAGATCTACTGCACTGCACTAAGCATAAACAATAAGATGCGGATTTGCAACACTAACATCAGTCGAGTTATTGCTTGTATGTGATGATTGAGAGACTTGGTGCGTTACGAAAAGCACTTCGAACAAACCGCAAAAGTACATGAACAGCTGCCGCCTTCGCTCACTCCATAGTGAAGATGAGATGAGATGAGAAGGCGAGGAAGAATAAGCAAGGAGAAAGTGTGACTCGACAAACAACCAATCAACCAATGAAGTATGAATCTATCACTCAACAGATATTCAGAAGAAGAAGATGGAGATCAACTGGACTGAGAAGATCGTTTGAGGACATCACCTGTCAAACCAGGCCATTGAGTGGAACCGAAATGGGAGATGATGAGTTAGTCGTGTGAGAGTGGCATGGATGAGATTGTGTGTATAAGAAATGGAAGGCTATGGGCAGTCGTCGAGTCAAGTTTAAAAGACTGTAGAGAAGAGAGTGAGGTGGCGCTGTGCTACTGAAGCCGTACATTCCACTGGGAACCGAAGAGACAAATAATAATAATAAACAATAGTAATAGCAACGGGAAATTACAAGTATCAGTATAACAGCTTACTCTTTTGTCTGAACAGTATTTTCTGGCACCATATTCCGTTGAAAACATTTTCAACTGTTTCATTAACCCCTAAAACAATAAAAATTTTCATTTGATAATTTTATTAATTTTGTATCACTAAACACTGGTTGAAATAAAAACTTCCTATGATTGGAGTCTTCTGTCTGAAACCTGTTAGTTAACATTAATGAGGGTCTTTCAGGCATCTCACTCAAACCAATATGAATTCGGTATCAAACTATTATTGGCTAATAAGCCTAGTCAAGTGAGATGAAAGACACTATTCAGCAAGACTTGAAAAGAATCACACAAAAGAAGAACAGTGGTGTTAGCTACCATATATATATATATATATATATATATATATATATATATATATATATATATGAGACCTAAGTCTTTGCAAGAACTGGAGAAGAATCATGCTCCTGTCCACCCCAAGCAAAATATTAACCCTCATCATCCTGGAGAGACTAAAAGATACGCTGGATTTAAAACTACGACCGGAACAGACTGGCTGGCTTCAGGAAGTACAAATCATGTACGGACCGAATTGCAACGCCACTCTACGCATCATCATAGAACAGAGTATAGAATGGCAGTCAACTATCAACCTCGACTTTATCGACTTTGAGAAGGCCTTTGACAGCGTCGACCGAGAGGCAATTTGGCAGTTGCTTCAACACTACGGAATACCGCAAACATTTATCAGCCTCATTCAACAACTATATGAAGACGCCACATGCCAAGTAATTCACAATGGGAAGCTCAGTGATGCTTTTGAAGTGAAGTGAAGACAGGAGTGAAACAAGGTTGCCTACTACCCCTCATGATATTCCTGATTGTGTTGGACTGGATCATGCAGCAAACAGTGGGAAGCGAGAAGAGGGAGATACGCTGGAACGCGAAAAAGAACCTAGAAGATCTGGGTTTCGCCGATGATTTATGTCAAGTATTACACAAACTAGAAGATCTATAGGCAAAATCCAACAAGTTGACAGAAGAGACCAGGCAGCGAAGACAGGACTTCAGGTGAATATAGAGAAGAGAGAAGTGATGAAGATACCGCACCAACAACAAAAACAACAACAAGCTCCAGTCACCATCAACGGGAGAAACTTAAAGGAAGTAACCTCCTTCACCTATCTAGGCAGCACTGTTTCAACTACAGGCGACACAGGCGCAGATGAGGACGTCAAAACCACGATTGGAAAAGCAAGACAGGCGTTCATCAACCTGAATCCAGTGTGGAGATCTATTGCACTCAGCACAAGGCTTGAACAACATCCGGATTTTCAACACAAAGTCAGTCAAGTCAGTGCTTCTGTATGGCTAAGGGTCTCGGCGCGTTACGAAGGGGATTTCCAACAGACTGCAGACATTCATCAACAACTGCCGCCTACGCTGGCTTGTTACTGAAGATCAGATGGCCAGAAACAATAAGCAACAAGGAACTCTGGCAACGAGCCAACCAGAAACCTGTCACCCAACGAATATGCATCGCGAGAAAGTGGAGATGGAATTGTCATCCACTGAGAAGGCCGATTGGAGACATCACGCGCCAGACCAGGCTGTCGAGTGGAATCCAAATGGGAAACGACAAGTTTGGCGTCCGAAGCGAGGGTGACATGGAGGAGATCGTGCGAGGAGGAAATGAGAAGTTGTGGGCAGTGGTGGAGCCAGGTTGAAAAGATTACAGAGAAGAGAGTTGAATGGAGACGTGCTAGTGAAGCCCTATGTTTCACTAGGAACCCAAGAGACAAATAATAATAAAAACATATAAATGGTATTCATCATGGACTGACATCAGTTGGGGAACCATTGGAAATCTGGGAGTACTGGACAGCTGTTTCGTCCTAGTATGGGACTCTTCGACAGTACGCACCCACAACCCGTCTAGTGATCGAACTCAGGACCTTTAGGTTTCACGACGAATGGGTTAACCATTCAGCGACTGGTTCAGTTTCCAGTGGTTCACAATTTCCAACTTCTGTCAATTCATGACAGCACGACTATCACCCAAGGAGTCTTATACTGGGACGAACTGGCTGTCCAGTGCTCCCAGATTTTCAATGGTTCCTCAACTGATATCACTCCATGATAAATACTACTTCTAAATTAAAAAAAAACCATTCATCTCAACTATATATATCACACCATGAATTCATCGCCGTGAGAAGGTCCTCCAGACAGAATATAGAATTTGTCCATTTTCGATGATTGTTCTGATTTATTCTCAAATGTATCTCCATGTAAATGATGATATTTCATGTCTTGTCGATAATACATTTTATACAATGGCTTACTGAATGAATAGCACTTGTTAAACACTTTAACACTGTTTTCTGTAATCTTCTCAATAAAAGAGAGGAATGAAAAGAAAAAGTAATATTTGATTAACTGCATAAATGTAACAATAATAATAATAATAATAATAGTAATTTTCGAGGGGGTTGTGGAGATTTGGAAATATTTCAAGTTGTTATTCATCGAAGACTGACATCAGTTGGAGGAGGAGTCCCATACTAGGACGAAACAGCTGTCCAGTGCTCCCAGGTTTCCTTTGTTCCTCCAACTGATGTCAGTCTTCGATGAATAACAACTTGAAATAATAGTAATAATAATAATAATAATAACATGTTACTGAATAACAACTTTAAAAAAGCATGGGTGAATGTTATTGTAAAAGAATCAGGTGGTTCATATTAAAGGCTAGTCCATAAGAAACCAAAATGAAACAGATTATATATATATATGAAATAGTGGAGAAATTTGTAGCTCAGGTGGGTGTTTTTGTTTGCATTGTGTTCTCTCAGCTGGATTGTTTAATCGTGGAGAAGCCTCCATCGTCTTTCCACAACTACAAATTAATCGATAGAAATCAAGAAACTCATCACCCTACCATACATAAAGAAGATGTATCAGAAATCATAACAAGGTCACTGAGACCACTTGGTGGACTATTATGAGAGAGTTTAGATCTCTGATATCACCAATATTATTTCGAGAATTTAATCTCCTTCCAAATAGAATGTCTAAATAACGGAGAGAGAGAGAGAGAGGGAGGGAGAGAGATGCATTCAATAAGGTCGTGGACATTCGTGAAGTAGGCGATGAGCCATCATCTCAGTTTTATGGTTTCTCACAGTGCTATCTGGCTTCCTAAACCTTGGTAGGTGGAGCGTTCTTTGAAACCGTGAACTACTAGTCGTAAGTCAACTACCCAAAACCAATGAGTCACAACACCATGGTATCTTAATTAAGTATTTTGCACATTTTCGTAGGTGTAGCTTCTAGCCTATTAAAAACAAGCCGCAGTTACAATGGTTATTGGAATAAACGATAAGCCCATAGTTATCATCATTATTTAAATTGTAATATCCTCAGTTACCTTTTGAGATTAAATCCTATTTACAAGTGTGATGTTATTTAATTAGAATTTCTTCTTAGTGGAAAGAAAAAAAAAGCATCGTGACAGTCACAGACTCTTAGATATGGAGTGACATTTCGAGCAAAACTTAATGTTAATAATCATATTGCAGTGGGCGTCTCTGATAAGAATGGATACAAGTAATATATGTTGAGACGGTGACAGAAATCATAAGGAATTACCACCAGTGGGTAAGGATTCTGTCAAGAGCAACGCAAGGGATAATGCTGGCGTATTACACTGGATGTTGGTGATAAGAATGTATGAAGAGCAAATCAAGAGAGAAGCAAAAGAGGAAAAGAAGCACATTTTTGCAAATGACGGATTTAGTGCAAAGTGTACTATATGTAACGACTACCGTCCCAATTATTGATAATAAACATTCATTCTGACCTATCTGCCTTCTTGTTTCTTCAAGTGGTGACGCTGCCTTTGGACGTGATGGAGATTCCGTGGCCTGAAGTGTTCGAGGATCAAAATATCAAGGTTTTTTTCAGGGCTTTCGAGTCGATCGCGGAGCTGACGGGGGTCCGAAATCCAAGGGCGAAGGTCGTAGTGCTGGGCACGTTGCTGAGGAGTAGAGTGAAAGCTGCATATCACGGCATGGAACGTGATGATGAGAAGGTGACTTGGCGGAGAATGATTGAAGGCAGAGTTTGACAGCTGACGATGCAGCAGTTCCGGAGCACAAAACAGGGAGTAGACGAAGATCCTCTGGTGTTGGCTGTGAGGTCGACTAGCACTTCTCACGTTCGATGAGGAGTCACAAGAGCAGTTGCTGGATGCATAGTTCATCAAAAGTGTCCCGAATGCCATCGCCCAGCAGTTATGACTAGTTAACGCAGCCCAAGGTGACCAGACAGCTAATGGGTACAGGAGTAGCGGCAGTGGAGTCACCAGAGGTAAATAATTGGCAAAAACAAATCGAAAACCTTCAGGATGAGGTGGCTGCACTTCGAATGAATGGCATCAGACAGAGTAAATGTTTTTCACAGTGGCAAAGAAACTGCCCGGAAAGAAGACAGACACGACGGAATGAATGTTTATTATCAATAATTGAGACGGTAGTCGTTACATATAGTACACTTTGCACTAAACCTATCGCTTCCAATGTCAAAGTGTTACCCATTAGACCATTGAAGTGAGTCCCAAGTAGGACGAAACCTGCGTCCTGGATTCCACTGCTAGTCATTAAGCTGAACACAACATCATGAATATCTGGCAGTATTAAGGCATCTGTATAGGAGCCTATCTGCAAACAGATGTTAAGCAGTTCAACTCCTACATAACAATAAGGAATTACAAGTATCAAATAATGAATAAAATTATTTTCTTACTGTAATGATCTGAATTTTAATCCTACATAAACTTTTCTGTAAATATCTATCAAGTAGAACAAAACACTGAATCAATTGATAGTTTATCACTACAAAAAAAAATATTACAAAATCAACTCACTTCAATAATTAAAGTAATCACTTTTGTATTATTTTTAAATCGATAACTTGGTAAAGGTACAACTACAAGACCAGCATGATTGACTAAACCTGATCCAGTATAGTATGTTGAAATTCTTGGAGTTGGTTCAATACTATAAAATAATTCATGATGTATCCATAATTCCATACATTCTCCAATTTTACCCCATTGATTTAATCCTATAGCTATACGTATACGATTATAATTATCTAAACGACTAAAGATAAATGATCGTCCAGAATTGAGTTTTGGATAGGGTATCATTTCAATTATAAAACTAATTGGTAATAGTGGAGTATCATACAAAGATGAATTATATTGACTATTGAAATTCATTTGTACAGCTTTAAATGAACTTGAATTTTGTATATTAAAATCTTCAGATTGATCACAGTCTAACTTAGAGATATTGGCTTGTGTGAAGTATAAGTTATTCTGTACAGGTTTTATTAAAGCCAATAGGTTTATGTATTTTTCGGCTGTAATTTGAAATTATGAAAGACAGTCGACAAAATTAGTTTATGTCAATTATAAAAGAAAAATTCTTGCAAAATAATTCATCAAGAATCTAGGTCACAATATAATAAGATTAAGACTGAATGCAGTTGGTGAATAGCAGAGGAATTCAGGACGACCATTTCGTCGTATTTAGGAGTGGACAGCTGGATAAACCTGAACCTTAATGATTGATGTTGTTTCCATTGAGACTTAAACCCAGCATCAGTTGCTTCAAACGCCGTGAGGTTCTCCACTAGTTCACTGGAGAATGATAGTCACCTCTTGTACAATGGGTATGAATGGCTGTTAGGGCCGAATTGATTGACTTCTGTTGGCAGATGGGATCCTATGCAGATACTTCGATACTGCTGAATATTCATTACGTTATATTGATCTTGGTGACTAGAAAAGGAATTCAGGACATTTAGTTGATGAGTCTTAAGTAGGATGGAACGTGAGTCCTTGATTCTTCTGCTAGTCACCAAGATCAATATAACATCAAGAATAACCGGGCATTATCGAGACATCCGCATAGGAGTCCATGCGACAACAGACATGGAGCAATTCAGCTCTGTATAGCAACGGGAAATTACAAATATCATGACAGGTAGATAAACAGTCTAGAGATAACATATCCCTATTGGACATTTTGCGAATTCATCCATCCGTAAGTAACTAACTGAGAAGTGCTTAATTGCAAATTATTCAGCCTTAATATAGAAAGCCAGAAGGTTTGACGTCATATTCGTCGTCCTAATTAGAGTTGTCTAACTCAATAAAAGAGATCTCTTTTACTTTTCCCTTGTTCGAAATATGTGACTTGGACATTGAAAACTGGATTCTTCAATTGAACATTGAGTTCATTAGCCATTTATCCATGAACTAGTGCCAAAGAGACTCTTTGCTCATTATGCTTTCAAACTGATCAATCAGCTTTTGTAGCCATAAGTATCTATCACTGACATCAACACAACATCTCTTCAGAAGTAGTACTCATCATGGAGTGACATCAGTTGGGGAACCATTGAAAGCCTGGGAGCACTGAACAGCTGCTTCGTCCTAGTATGGCTGAATAGTTAACCCATTCGTCGTGAAACCTAAAGGTTCTGAGTCCGATCCCTAGCCGGGTCGTGGATACGTACTGCTGAGGAGTCCCATACTAGGACGAATTAGCTGTCCAGTGCTTCCAGATTTTCAATGGTTCCCCAACTGATATCAGTCCATGATGAATACTACTTCTAAATTAAAAATCCCCATTCATCTCAAAAATGCACATCTCTTTATTAGACAGTCCTATCAGCCTCAAATATTTTACTGGCGATATAAGCTACTTATGAATAAATAAGTAGTTTGAAAATCTAGAAGAAATGGACAGCTTATCCGAACTAAACTGGGAATCTGCACTGATGTACATCGATAACCCTATGTGTTTTTGAGATTATAATAAGACAAACCTTGAAATCAGTGAATTTCTTGGAAGCTACCCACACGATATCTTTCAATTCAATAACATTTAATTATATTTTCAGAGTTGTATAAGATAAGGCTAAATTAGAGGTAAACACTGACTTCGGAACAAATATTTCAAATAATAAGGAGACTATCAATGCAATCACTCAGATTAGTAGAATACAATAACAACTGTGAAGAACAGAAATATAATGCGATGCAACATGCTGAGGCAAATAGTAGAAGGTATCCTCCCTCTCATAGATTTTTATGAACGAAACATCTAGAAACTAGCGAACTAAGGATTTTGTTGCGTTTAAAATCTATATTGTAGAAATTAGAACAGGAAAACAATAATAATAATAACAATACATCAAAGTTTTCAGAGAGATACTTGTAAAGTTTCATTATACTATACATAGTTCACTTGGCGCGTTAAGAAAAGCATTTTCAACAAACTACAGACATGCATCATCAACACCTGTCTACGCTTGATAGTGAAGATCAGATGAGAAGGCGAGAAAGAATAAGCAACAAGGAACTCTGTCCTGACAACCAACCAACGAAGCAAGAACCCATCGCCCGACAACTATGCAGAAGAAGAAAGTGGAGATGGACTGTACATAGACTGAGGATAGGGTCTGATGACATCACCCGCCAAACCAGGCTATCGAGTGGAGTGGGTGTCTGAGTGTGATATGGGGGAGATTGTTTGAGGAAGAAATGAAAGCTTGTGGGCAGTGGTGGAGTCATGTTTTGAAGACTTTAGAGAAGAGAGTGGAGTGGAGGCATGCTAGTGAAGCCCTATATTCCACTAAGAACCCAAAGGACAAATAATAATAATAATAACTAATGCATAGTTCAACTAGGAAATTTCATTCTGATCTGACAGGTGATTCAGAATTCTGTATTCAGTATTATCAGCATTTGTATCATGATTCACCTATCTGTAATTATCATTTGACCATCTGAGATGATCGTAGTTTGGCAGACTAGTATTAATACTGGATGATAGTTGAAGGTGAAATGAAAATTTGGACCGCGGCCGGACTCGAACCAGGGACCACTGGGTTCCCAGGCCAATGCACTACTAACTGATCTACGAGGTTCGACTACTGACCAGATTATTTGCCCGACTACCGTTTGAACTCATGATGCGTTACTACCGCTTGATCTTATTCACACTTGCTGCCCAGTCAGGACTTCTGAACCCATTACTAATGTAATTGAATCAGAGAGGGGGAATATCCCATTGATTAACACTTGATTGTCTGAGATAGCTACTGGTTCGAATCCAGCCACCGTTCAAATTTTCATTTCACTTTCAACATCACCTAGCATAAGTATCGATAATTGTTATTGACACCAATGCACAAATGTTTTAACACGGTATGAGGATAAAGTTTGAGCACCGTAATTAAGCATACTTCTGGAAACAGTGCCATTGAGACACTTAAAAAACACAAAGTAGTTCAGTGAACAAAATTCCTTTCCGAAGAATCATTCTCAGTAGCTGTACAATCTTACAACGAACAAATTAACTGATTAGTCAGTTATTGACTAGCAGATCCAATCAACGACGGTGTCATATAAAAACCCTTAAACTAAAAACTATACCGGTAGCACAAGAAGTGGCTATCGTGGCTCAGTGGCGCAGTGGATAACCCCCTGGCATTTGGAGCGGTCGCTCCTGAGTCCGAATCCCAGTAGGAACAACGTTACTCACTGGGAAGCAGGTACATCCAGCTGACTGGTGAGTCTCAAATAGAACGAAATGCACATCCTCGATTCCACTGCTAGCCACGATCTATCATTAACACAGCAGGTTAACATTACATATAGGGGTTTAGTCAAGACGGGAACAGGACTATTGCAATGCAGGCACTAACACAATTGCATCATTGGGTGAGTTTATGATACAGTTTACCGCTTTGACTTGGTTGTATGGATATGGGTGATACTTTTTTAAAATACCGACATCAAGCAAGGCATAGGGAGAATTAATTATGAACAAGATTATCAGCAAAGAGATTCTTTTCAACAAATTTGATTTCAAGATGTACATCCACGAAATAATAACAGTAATAAGAATATGAATAACAAAGACAATATGAGTAGAAAGGGATTCAAAGCCTTTATTTAGTTACCAGTTCAGGAAAGAACATCGAAAATCTTATGTAGGATTCTCAACAAGACTGAAATTAGGTGGTAATCTAAATCTACAAGCTGACTCAGAAATAAGCTTTCCTGGCTTAGATACACCCAATTATTATTATTATTATTAGTCCCTTGGGTTCCTAATGGAACATAGGGCTTTAGTAGCACGTTTCCAGTGTACTCTGTTCTCTGAAATCTTTTGAACCTGGCTCCACGACAGCCCACAAGCTCTCATTTCCTCCTCGCACGACCTCCTACATGTCACCCTCAACACCGACGCCCAACTCGTCGCTTCCCATGGGGATTCCACTAGAGGGCCTGAGGTGTGATGTCCCCAGTCGGCCTTCTCAGTGTATGCCCAATCCATCTCCACTTCCTCCTGCATATTTGTTGAGTGATAGGTTCTTGGTTGGTTCGCTCCCAGAGCTCCTTGTTGCTTATTGTTTCTGGCCATCTGATCTTCAGTAACAAGCCAGCGTAGGCGGCAGTTGTTGATGAATGTCTGCAGTCTGTTGGAAATCCCCTTCGTAACGCGCCGACACCCTTAGCCATACAGAAACACTGACTTGACTGACTTTGTGTTGAAAATCCGGATGTTGTTCAAGCCTTGTGCTGAGTGCAATAGATCTCCACACTGGATTCAGGTTAATGAACGCCTGTCTTGCTTTTCCAATCGTGGTTTTGACGTCCTCATCTGCGCCTGTGTCGCCTGTAGTTGAAACAGTGCTGCCTAGATAGGTGAAGGAGGTTACTTCCTTTAAGTTTCTCCCGTTGATGGTGACTGGAGCTTGTTGTTGTTTTTGTTGTTGGTGCGGTATCTTCATCACTTCTCTCTTCTCTATATTCACCTGAAGTCCTGTCTTCGCTGCCTGGTCTCTTCTGTCAACTTGTTGGATTTTGCCTATAGATCTTCTAGTTTGTGTAATACTTGACATAAATCATCGGCGAAACCCAGATCTTCTAGGTTCTTTTTCGCGTTCCAGCGTATCTCCCTCTTCTCGCTTCCCACTGTTTGCTGCATGATCCAGTCCAAACATAATCAGGAATATCATGAGGGGTAGTAGGCAACCTTGTTTCACTCCTGTCTTCACTTCACTTCAAAAGCATCACTGAGCTTCCCATTGTGAATTACTTGGCATATGGCGTCTTCATATAGTTGTTGAATGAGGCTGATAAATGTTTGCGGTATTCCGTAGTGTTGAAGCAACTGCCAAATTGCCTCTCGGTCGACGCTGTCAAAGGCCTTCTCAAAGTCGATAAAGTCGAGGTTGATAGTTGACTGCCATTCTATACTCTGTTCTATGATGATGCGTAGAGTGGCGTTGCAATTCGGCCCGTACATGATTTGTACTTCCTCAAGCCAGCCAGTCTGTTCCGGTCGTAGTTTTGAATCTAGCGCATCCTTTAGTCTCTCCAGGATAATATGGCTTAATATTTTGTTTGGTGTGTACAGACGGGGAGTATGATTCTTCGCCAGTTCTTGCAAACACTGAGGTCTCCCTTCTTTGGGAGTTTGACAAGGTAACCCTTCTTCCAATCGCCAGGTACTTCTCTTCCTTCCACACCTTCGGAAATAGTGGTGTAGCCTTCGATACACCCAAATAGGCAAAATAATCTAATTTACCAGATTCCATACAGTGACTATGAAGTCAAGTAAAAAGGTTAGACTAGCAGATCGGGTTCAATAAGATTATCGTAGTTTAGGAATTCTACAAGTTGGAAATTAATAGGACACACTAAGAGGTTCAGTCAAGACGGAAACTTGACTATTGCAATACAGGCACTGACACAACCACATTATTCGGTTGAGATAAAATCACTGTACTCCTCCTGTTAGGTGGAGTCGGGATTACTGAATCTCCGTTCATCGAATCAATATCCAACACACTTAATGGGAATGACGCATCATCTGTGCTGAAGATCGGCAAAATTTCACAACTACTAGAGAATACTAAATGACAGGTCTACAAAAATCAGATGCTGTGTGATTATATTCATGTGATGATGAGTAATGAATTGTGCTGTAAACATGAACAAGTAAATAAATGAATACTTTATCACTGTATTTTACATCAAATAAACAAATATAAAATGGTGGATGATATACTAGTGATGTTTCAAGCAAAATTTATCTCGCACAATTAAGAATCACCATCTCATCAAATTACGATGTTGCTGTCTACAATACATCTAGGAGAAAAAACTGTAATGAACCTGATGTAATTCAGTGAACAAAATTTTCTTATCAAAGAATCATTTTCAGTAACTGTACAATCCTACAAAGAACAAAGACACAATATTAGGTCATTATGAACCCTTATCGTAGCTGAAAACAGTGATGCTCTGTCGTGGAGATATCACGACGGACTTGACATCTGTATAGGTGTGACTACTTTTGAGTTCATCCTAGGTAATGGAAAATGTAGCTTGGATTACTTGTCCAGATCGGTGGCGAAAACCATATTTTCTGAAAGATCATGCGAAACCAACCCACCTGAAACGCACTCACTAGAACTGATCGGTTATCAGAAGTCTGATCCTAACGTTTGTGTAGTAATTCGAGCGACATATAAAGAAGCAGATGTTGACAAGAAGATAACAACAAATATAATGTGGAATCACTTTCTACCACAGTGCCCAAGTTTTAAATTTATAGCATGTAATATTGTTTTACTGTGTGATACATATATCATAAAATAACTATTATGAAAACGAGTTAAAACTGACCTACAAACGATCATAAATGTTTTTACTTTTGGTCTTTGCGTATATATCAGACGACAGCCTCATAAACATCTAGTATGTAGAAGTGGTTCGATGATATATCTTGTTATAACTAAAGCTTTAAATGAGTAGAATTAGGCGTTACTTTGGTTGCAATTATATTTCACATGTATACTATCTGATGTACACTGTAGATTCTGCTTGACTGTATGTAGACCTTCAGCAATTTTGACCATTCTATCACTTACTTGTGAAGTTATAACGCTACAGAAACCTTACGCTTTATATATTCATCTGCTCTCACAAAACAATATTCCCATTGAATTAGACATCCTGGATCCCGTAAAGATTTCGAACATTTGTCTATAAAACTGCAAATTTTTACGCATTCAAGTACAAGTGTCAGAGACAAACAGACTTTTTTCTCTGGAAAGGAATGAGACACAACTCATACATCGAGAAAAATGCTGTTTTCAGAATTGAAACATCAAAAGTTAAATACTGGGTACGGATAATTCGGATTCATAAAAAGTACCACTATCCCATTTTCATCTTTTCTTGGACACATTTATCTTTTTCATGTGTTTGTCCGTTCTGATCCGACAGTATGCTGCAATTGCAATCGATGCGTAATTCTTTGAATCAAGAAGTCACGTTAGTATATTATAATTGTTTTTATATCATACCGTCGTTGATTGGACCGAACTGACCGGTCTCTATTGCCATATAGGATCCTCTGCGGATACCTCGATATTAGCGGTGCTTTAATGGTAGTAATGATGGATAGTGGCTAGCAGTGGAATCCAGGATGCGCATTTCCTTCTATTTGGGACTCACTGGTCAGCTGGATGTACCTGCTTCCCAATGGGTGGTGTTGTTCCCATCGCGCTATAATGGCTCGGTGGTGTAGTGGATAACGCTCTGGCATTCGAAGCGATCACTCCTGAATTCGAATCCCGGTAGGAATAACACTCACTGGGAAGCAGATACATCGAGCTGACCAGTGAGTTTCAAATACGACGAAATGCGCATCCTGGATTCCACTGCTAGCCACTACCCATCATTACTAAGAAGTCATGTTGTTCATCCAAGAAATTTGTTATCACTAAGGATCAAGTAGTAGTAGCAGCAGTGTGACAGTCGCGTTACTCACATTAGAAAGTAGATGTTTATCTCTACTGATGCATCATTGACAGAAAGCAGCCTTAATCGAAATCAGCATTCAAGGTCCTCAGCTACTAACGTAGAAGTTTTGGATTGTAACTTTGGTTTCGTGTGGGCGGAAAAACCTTGCTGAACAATTTTGTCCTTCAGTTAACTTTACTTCAAACTTAGTAGCTTCATTGTCTGAAGGAAAACGGTATATAAATAAAGTGCTTTTTGTCAAATAAAGTTGTCTTTATTACATTCATAGGCCGATCTTCACCTTTTGATTTTTGTGGCTCAGTTAAGTATCAGGTTTGAAGGAGAATAGTCACGTTTTGTATCCAGTCGCGTTATTATCTTTTCGCTTATCTCGTATTATCCACTCAGTCATTTTATTCATATTTATAATTTTCTTGTTTCAACTTACATTTTGCCCACATAGAAGATTTTGAGGGAGTTTCCATGAGAACAGTATTTACTGAAAAGCACAATGAGGCATAAATGAGGTGAAGTAAACCAATCAACTTCCATTTATAGTATGCTTGATTTTTAGGCATCCATTCACATGATTGATGATATGAGCTCGAATGAATTTCTCTCACCATTTTACTTGATTTGGAATATGATCACAATATATCTTAAATGGTGATTAGAAAGAACACAATGTTAATTTTATCAGATTTAATGATAACATCATTCCAGTGTACGAATAGAATCATTTTTAAATAGTATTTTGCTTAGAATTTCGATTTCACAACGAAATGTCCCGATAAGAAAGTTGTCATTACCAATGCCTATGAAGGAATAATAAATAAAACTGCTTATTCATTGATGAAACCTTCATACGAAAACACTTTCATTGAGGAAATATTCCTCAAAGTGGTATGGAATATTTGTAGCTCAGGTGGATATTCTTGGTTGTATTGTGTTCTCTGAGCTGGGTTGCTTAATCATGGAGCTTTCATTGTCTTTCTAGACAGTGACATCATCAGCACCGAATACATAAACCTTTCGAACTTGGCCTGACAATATACTTCCAATTCAATGTCAAGATATACAAACAGATGAAAGGAACTTCAATGGGATCATCGATATCCGGGCTAATTGGAGAAACAGTGATGCAGAAACTGGAAGCCATCATTCTACCTGTAATCAAACCAAAAATTTAGATTCCCTATCTAGATGATACTTTTGTCACCAATAAAAAGGATGATATAGAAAACACTCACAGTTTTGTCAACAAAGTTTTCCCTAATGACATTAAATTCATAATGGAGGAGTAGAACAACCAACTACCATTCCTGGATGTATCGGTCAGTAAGACAAATGCCGGAGAAACGAAGATTACCTGATTTCTATGTTAAAGAAGAACGGCTACGCACGAAACGTTATCACAAGATGCCCATCCTGTACATCATCAACTAAACAGTCATCGACAGAAATCAACAAACGCATCATCCTACTATACCTAAGGAATATATCAGAAATCATGACAAGATTACTGAAACCACTTGGTGGAATTGGTGTGGCCACTCACCAACCAACAAATTCCCTACAAACACTATTATACAGACCAGAGGACACAATGACCAAAGAAGACAAACCGAATATCATTTACAAAACCAATTACAATAACAATAACTGTGTTCAGCACTACATTGAACAAAGTGGTCGCTCACCTTCGACTTCGTCTACATGAACACCAATCGGCTATTAAACGTCACACACAACATCTTATCACTCATTTCAATCAACGTGCATAACAACTATGAACATAAATTCAGTGTAGACAATGTTGAGATGTTAGACGAAGAGAGGAGACACAAAGAATGTCATCAGAGAATTCATAGAAGTTTGGCATTCATGTCAGTCAGTCAGTGAGTCAGTCAGCACTCAGTAGATGAATGTATAGATAAAGATCCAATCTATCAACCAATGAGGAAAGTGATAAACGCCAGAAAGGTGAGAGGTGAAGCGGAGGAACAGTCAACAGTTATTGAATGAATAAAAATAGGTATTCACTAGTTTGCTTTGCTCCTTAGATTGGTTTTCATAGGTGTACCTATAGTCAGGCGATGTCGAAATGTATTTGAGATTGAGTATTGATAGTAGATAGTCAGTTATTACAAAACCCAGAGGTCGCTGCCCAGAATTCCACTCCACCTTCAATCATCACCCAATATCAGTAAAAGTCTCTCAAACCACGGTTAACTCAGTCAAAATGATAATATTCATTCAAAAATAGAATATACATAATGTTGTTAATATTTGAATGACACACTTTGCACGCCTACTAATGTCGTCTTAAACCAGTCCTATTTTAGTGGGCGTTGCTGATCAGAACCAATAAAAATAAAAATAAAAATATGTTGAGAGGGCGACAGAAGTCATAGGGAATTACCAGTAATCGGTAAAGATTCTGCCAAGAGAAACGCAAGAGGCAATGTGGGCATATTAAGAGTAAATGAAGATAGAAGCAAAGGAGGAAATGAGGCATATTTTTCAAATGATGGTTTTAGTGCAAGGTATACAACATTTGATTACTACTGTACAAGATGTTAATGAAAGACTTTCTATCCCTCGTCTCCGTCTTGTTCTTTTCCAGTGACCTGAAATGTTCAAGGATGGAAACATCCAGGCCTTCCTCTGATACTTCGAGTAGGTTGCGGAGCTTGTGGGTGTCCAGGATCCAGAAGCAAAGATTGTGGCGCTTGGCACGTTGCTGAGGAGTAGGGCGAAAGCCGCATATGATGGCGTGGAACGTGTGGACGAGAAGGAGACTTGGGAGAGAACGGTTGAACGCCTGGAGGCGGAGTTTGACAGACAGCCCAGTGGACAAAAAGGTCACGACGCAACAGTTTCAGAGAGCGAAACTTCGAATAAATGAAGACCCGCTAGTATCTTCTGTGAGGTTGACAAAACTACTTCAACAAGCACTTCCCACTTTCGATGAGGACTCCCAGGTGCAGTTGTTGGCTGCACAGTCCACCTAGAGTGTTTCGAATACCACCACCCAGAAGATACGAGTAGTCAACGCATCCCAACTCATGGATAATAGTGGGTTGGTGAAGGTGACCAAACGGATGATGGGTACAGCAGTAGCTGCGGTGGAATCACCAGAGGTAAATAACTGAAAGAAAAAATCGATAACCTTCGAGAGAAGGTGACTGCACTTCGAATAAATATCAACAGACAGAGTAAATGCTTTGCATGCAGAAAACTGGGATACTGGTAAAGAAAGTGTCCGGAGAAAAGAAGAAAGGAATGTTTATCATTGACATCTTGTACAGTAGTCATCAAATATTGTACACATTCCAGTAAGACGGTCATTTGCATAGTGTGCTTCATTCCCTCTTCTGCTTCTATCCTGACTTATTTTTAATGCACTCATATTGTCCTTTGAGTTCCTCTGTGCAGAATCTTTACCCATTGCTGGTAATTGCCTATGACTTTTGTGGACCTCTCAACATATACTACTTATATCTATGTTGATCAGCAACACCCACCACACCATTACAGAAGACTTTATATACTTATTGAAATGGTTTTGAACTAGTCATGTACTACTTTATTCTACTAAAATTATTCATTTAGAACAAATCTGTCAGTTCTATTACGGAGCATAAATATAGCAGTATTTTTAGAGGTTTAAACAGGTAATGTCGTGTGCCTCTTATATTTGTCAAAGTATTTTATATCATGATCAAAGGTGGCACAATTAGTTGAACTATAAATCGAAGGTATAGTTCGACAAGCTTGAGTGAATATTGGTTGCATGTTTTTCATGAAACTAACCCGTAGTAAAGAAGTTACTTTCCTTTGCCTTTAAACTTCATCTATGCAGAATACATTAACA
Organism: Heterobilharzia americana; assembly: GCA_944470555.2. Lineage (NCBI taxonomy): Eukaryota > Metazoa > Platyhelminthes > Trematoda > Strigeidida > Schistosomatidae > Heterobilharzia > Heterobilharzia americana. Next base: position 23,731,723 of record OX104133.1, on the reverse strand, counting down.
CGATTATTAAGCCTCAAACTATTTAGATGATATTCAGTTAGTTTTCATGGACTGATGTGATTTTTAGAACTACTGAAAACCTAAAGATATTGGAAAGCTGTTTAGTAATAGTTTAAAACTTCTTACCAATGCTCAACCATGAACCTGTAAGGAGTTCAGCCGAAAACTTTGACATGCATGTTATCTTCCAGCGAGTGGGTTGGAATTCAATGGTTGAGCCGCCTCGCTGTAGGTGTGCAACACTCCAAATACCAAACTAAGACCAAACTTCTGCTCAATGCGCTTAGATTTTGAAGGGTTCTTCAACTGATGTCAATTCGTGATGAAAAGTTATTGAAAAGTTTTCATATAACTATAGTGAGTGTGAAATAAATATGACTTAATCTTGAGTGATATCCTTATCTGAACACATGCCAGCCTGGTTCTATAATGGGGAAAGGAGAACAGTTCACAGCTCTATTCTAGAACATTTGACCGATTATGACCACCCAGCAAGTTCAGAAAACAGCTCTAGGGTCATGTATAGAGTTCACACAAATCTCACGAAAAGTGTACGCCGAAAACTCCTTCAAATTGCAAAAGCCAATTTATATTTTGAAGCCTTAACTCTACGTTCAAAAGTAATTTGTCCAGTCACTTGAACTGCAATGGATATAACCTATAAGAACATTTCTACCTTCAAAAACCTCTTCATTCAGATCGTCTCACATATTACATTCCTCCACTCTTATAATTCTGATTTCTCTTTGCATTCACCGTGTTATATCATTTTGACTAAGTAACCGAAAATTAGTCCGATCTTGGTAAGTTTTCTTCTCATTACTATTTCAAACATTACGTGATTTCTCTTGTAACCTGATTTCTATTCATATCTGAACTCCGTCCCAAAACATTTCAAGAAACATTTTTCTGTTACAATGCGAATTATATATATATATATATATATATATATATATATATATATATATATATGCGATCATACAGCTTGAGAATGATTTCGCTGAAAAGAGTAACTCTTCGCTAAACATCTTTTGTTCCATAATTGAATAAATGGTAAATGAACGACGAATTCAGTAAAAGCCCCGAAGAAGTAACCTCAAATTCTTTCCTTGAGTATCTCAGTAGTATAGATTGAAACCACAAAAATTAAAAATTTCTGTGAAGCTGTAGATCAACCCAGCTGGTAGCTGAAACTAAGTTCAGAGTCCCATACAGAAATGTATGTGACTCTGTATCAAAAGAAACGTTTGCTGTCAACACATGCATTTTTCTTCTTCATGAAAGCAAGTAAATAATTATTTAACCGAGCTCTTTCTGTGGCCAGGTTGATTCTCAAAATATGCAGCGATTATGGTACCATATGAACAATTGATCCAAGTAAAGGGAAACTAACCACTTCAAAAACTCTTGAATCGACCACCATAACTACCTGCAACTCAAAAACACCAGTAGCAAACGCAGAATACATAAACACTTCAACAAGATCAGAAGCCATGAACGTCATAAAGTTGCTGTAATCCAGGAAACCAGCACGACCCAGATACAATTCCTAAACAAGCATTGAAAACCGACAAAAATACATCAGTAGTGGACATGCTCACATCACTATTACACAACATTTCAAAGGAGGGAAGGAAGGAAGGAAAAGATACCTGACGATTACAAAATGCGACAACTTGTCAAAATCACAAACAACAGTCACATACGTCTTTGCATCAACTGGCACAGAATCATGCTCCACTCCTGTCCATCTCAAGCAAAACACTAACCCACATCATCCCGGAGAGACTGAAAGATGATCTGTATTCAAGATTATGACCAGTACAGGCTAGTTGGCTGACTGACTGACTGACTGACTGACTGACTGACTAACTGACTGACTGACTGACTGACTGACTGACTGACTGACTGACTGACTGACTGACTCACTGACTCACTGACTCACTGACTGACTCACTGACACACTGACTCACTGACTGACTGGATTCAGGAAGAACAAATCATATGAGGATCAAATTACAACGATATGATGATGCACATCATCTTTGAATACATCACAGAATCCAAGTCAACTCGTCACCTCAACCTGATCGATTTGGTAAACGCCTTCGATAGACGCGTCGACCGAGAATTAACTTGCAAACTGCCTCATCACCACTACTCCACTGCCACAAACAACTATCAACCTCATTCAACAGCAGCTATATGATGATGATGATGATAATGCTACATATCATGTGATACACAATACAAAACTCAGTGATGCCCTCCAAGTGAAGACAGGTTGACAGGTGAGACAATGTTGCCGCCTACTACTACTACTACTAATACTACCACCAATCATCTCCGTGATCGTAGTCCACTCGACTCGACTCGACTCGCCTCGACTGGATCATGCAACGAGAAGATGGGTGTAAGCTGTTTGGCCGGTGAAAAGACCCCACAGGATTTCGATCTCACCAATGATGATTTATGTCTAGTGTTTAATGTCTCACTAACTCGAAGATGTATAGGAGAAGACTACACTAACAAGTTTTGAGAAGAGGCTAGGCGAGGCGAGGCGAGGCGAGGAGAGGAGAGGCGATGCAGTGAAGATGGGACATGCTTCCGGTGAACATGGAGAAGATATGGGTGATGAAAATACCCAACCAACCAGTCAGGCAGCAGCAGCGACAACAACAACAGCACCAAGGAGAAGCACCAGTGACCATGAACGGAGAAATGTGGATTGAGTTGTCTCTTTCACCCACGTGTCTGCCTGCATATGTAGCATGGCTTCAGCTACAGTGGGTGGCCGTGACGTTGGCGACACAGATGATGATATCGAATCCAGTATCTGAAAGGCAGCAAGACATTCCTTCCTTCACTAATCTGTGGAGATCAGTGTGGAGATCTACTGCATTGCTCTGCACTACATTGGGCATACAGCATGAAGAAGATTCGGATTCTCAACACTAAGTCAGTCAAGTCAGTGCTTCTATGTGATGGTTGAGAGACTTGGCGCCTCACGAAAAGTATTTCCAAGGAACTGCACGATGCATCATCAACAGCTGCCGCCTACACTCACTCCATACTTAACGTGAGATCAGATGAGATGTGAAGACAGGAAAGAATATTCAAGGAGGAAGTGTGGTCTGAGAACGAACCAAACAACGAAGCATGAAGCTATCGTCCAACAAATATGCAGAAGAAGAAAGCGGAGATGGATTGAAATGGTTTGGATTCTACATAGACTGAGAAAAGTGTTTGGGGACATCACGCCTCAGGCCAGGTTTTCGGGTGGAAGCCAATGGGGAAGGGGCGAGTTGGACGTCTGAGAGTGACATGAATGAGATGTTGTAAGTAAGAAATGAAAGGTTGTGTACAGTCGTGGATCCAGATTGAGAAGACTGTAGAGAAGAGAGTGAAATGGCACTGTGCTACTTAAGCCATAAATTCCACTAGAAACCCAAGTAGCAAATAAGGTAATGGATAGTAAAAAACATTTAGAACGATATCTTGGTTTCAACTCAACATATCCGCTCAGTGGAAAAAAACTTCCACTTGCTCGGAACTTACTCATAGTCGTCACGAATGAAGAATACAGACGGATAGAAGTAAAAAAACTTGACAGATGTGTTGGATTCCAATTAATACCAGCAAAATAGCTTTCAAAAGATTCAAGAGCATGAGTAGAAGGATCCAAGAGTAAAATCATATAATGATTCCTGGATTAGTGTAGTCATTTTACCATTCCCTTAAAGTACAACTGAAAAACTACAAATGATTTTGAGAAAACACAGTATAGCAGCCATCCAGTTAGAAGATGAAATTCCTTTTAACTGCACAGAGAAGTTTATCTACAAATCTGGCTGTATTGATTGTGATGCTTATGAAATGGATGAAACCATTCGATAAGATGCTCATTCGTACTGAAGAACATACAAGTTTCACAAAATGACCGACAAATAATCCTGTAGAACTAGTCGGTAATCGCTGTTCATGCTACCTATTACAGTCTCAAAACTCACATTGAAGATATTAAAAATAATTTAAGCATACCTCGAAATTCTCGATTGTTATACTGGTTGGAATCGCTTGGCCTCTGTTGACTTATGGGGTCCTATGCGGACGCCTTAAGATTGGCTGAATATTTATTCAGGTGATTTACATCTAGCACAATGGAATGCGTATCATAGATTCCACTGCTAGTCACAACCAAATAAATTTACATAATTCAAACAGTTTTCCAAACTACAAGGAAAGGTGAATAGCTGGATCATTTCGCATCATTTTGAATCCTAATCCACTCAATAGAAAGGAATACCATACTATCCAATTAACTTGGAAAGTATATATTACGTCATACAGAAAAATTATGACAGAAGTACATGAAAACAAACAAACCAACTTTGTTATCCCTGATAACTAGTTCATCTCTCATCAAGTGAATATTATAAGCTAGCATAAAGTAAGGCTGATGACTAAAGTCAGTGGAAGTTAAACACTAAGACAAATAATAATTCCATTTTAGAATTTTGTTTGGTACATGCTTTGGAAGGTGGCTCTCGTACCTAGTATATAACCCTCTGGTGTTTGAAGAGATGAGTACTGGGTTGGAGTTTCAGTGGGAACAACAACACTGACTGGCGGCATGGATGTCCGGCTAAGGAGTCCTGAATAGGACAAAATATGCATCCTGGATTCCACTGTTGGCCAGTACACAGTTATACGAGATGACTTCTCGAGTAGAACTGAATGCTTATATTCATACAAAAGTAATCATATGACTTTCAAACTTCCTTTATACAGTAATGATGGCTAGTGGCTAGCAGTGGAATTCAGGGAAGGCATTTCGTCCTATTTTGGACTAATCAGTTGGGTGCACCTGCCTCCCAGTGAGTGATGTTGTCCCCATAGGGATTCGGACTCCTTCATGTAGTTCTAGAGTTGTTCATTCTTGGATTTTAATGCTAGCAAAAGTTTCCAGATGTTGGCAACATATGATTAGTCATTACTATTGCATGTGTTAAGTGTTGACTCAGCGAACGAAGATTCTATGATTAATCTATACCCCTTCTCCCACATAGATTCTAGAATTGTCAGCCTATCACACTAACCTATTGTGCGATTATGGGCCACAGTGCACGCACAGTCATAGTCAAGTTTTTCTCTACATCACTCAACTCAATAGGGTCTACCATTGTGTGTTTCACTGAGTTTTCGTGCTCTGCTACTCGGACTAACATCGACTGGCTGCTGTAACCTATATACCTGACCTCACAGTCATTTCATGTTAGGTATATGATAGATTAGGTTATTCTGCCTAATTGGTTCTACTGGATATTTAGCTGACATTGTTTCTCTGTGAGCGAGTTTGTAGGTTTAAATGCCAGTCTAATCGAAGAACTGTCAAGAATTCTACGTAAGATTTCCATTGAGCCTTCTTGATACAGTAACACTACAGATGATCTGAATTCCCTCTTAGCATGTTGTGATCACCACAAACATTACCACTCCTTTTCTTATCATTCTTAATAAATTTTTCAATAAATTCTGGAGGGTATTTATTAAGAAGGAGTATACCTTTGATGTTTTTCATTTTCCTAATTTAGTTTTCTGACTTACTGTATCACTGCATGCTATGTAAAATAAACAATCTAATATAGAGTTAAATTGATTTAAGTGGTTAAAAATATCCCATTTTCCACTGATGGATCCCTACATAACAATGTAACCAATGTATACCTATTCTGATTAAATAACACCTTGTACGATATGATTGACAGAAGGAAACACAAATTAAATTTTAGAAAAAAGATTAGTTCAGCGAAGAAATATATTCCTTTTTAATTACATCATCTTCAGCTCTACACTAATATATAGTTTTACAATTTAATCAAATTACCACTTCTATATATATTTATCAATTCAGCTGCTCCGGTGAAGCTAGTTACGTTGGGTGTACAATGAGGCATTTGCATCGTGAAATTTATGAGCGCCAACCATCATGGTTGAGCAAGGGACAAATTAGAACAATGAACAGCTCCATACTTCCATACCTAGTTGATATGGAACACCAAGTGGACACTAAAAAAGCTTTCAAAATCATTCATCAGATTCCAACCAATTTACCACATGGATTACGCACTCGCGGTTACTTCACATAGCAGAGGCGATTACAATCCACCTTTATAAACCCGGCCTTTGTGTTGAAAAGAAGTTTGTTCGATCACTTTCATTACCGTGGCCATCAACATGATGTAACTTCTAAGATTACTTTGCACACCTCTTCCCCTTGTCTTTTTATTATTACGTAAATGCTTATTGTGAATGCCTGAACACTCATCAAAAATCATCCCATTTACTTAAGAATAACCTGCTTCATATTTCCAATTTTAGTAACTCTATTGATTATTTACATTATTATTTCCGAAACATTACCACTTGATTGGCAATTTGATTAAATTGTAAAACTATATATTAGTGTAGAGGCGAAGACGAGGATCTAATGGAAAAGAAATTTATTTCTTCACTAACTGTGACGAATGTTGTGGAAGAAGTTGAGAGTAGAGAAGTCAGTGAAAAAATAGTTGGAGCATGTTTCCAGTTGAAAAGACATACTTGTACCGACATCTCAGGGGAGTAGTCCCATCTTGAGAAGAATATTCGTAATTTATGAAAAGATGTGTTTATTCGGTGGGGACAGTAAGTTGTGATATCTGTCAAGAGACCTCGGCACATTAAAGTAATCCAGCTGCTTACTTTATAATACTCATAATTGCAGACCCACTATATTCGTCGTCAATAAAGGAAGGAGTATCGTTGATTCAAAATCTTGTTTTAATTAATACTCTCGAGAATACCTTGACTTTTTATTACTCGTCTCCGTCTTAAAGATGGTGTTAAGCTAAATATGGTATACCGTAGTAAGAATAGAATATCCCTTAATTAACATGTTTAACTAAGCTGTAGTGTGTCCGGATCTGCTGGTACATGCGTATCCCATTTCGATATAGGGATGGAGATCAGTATACATTCTTTGGCAGTTATCCCTAGCTAGAAGAATCATCTTCACTCAATCATTCTTTTTTCCAAATATCTAAATGGGAATACTGAATTTACATGTAGTTTATTCTAAATGGTGTTACATATAACTTTTACTATTCATATTCACATTTATATTAAATCAGTAGCAATGCATCAGAAAATCTTGAGATAAAACTACAGTTTTTTATGAAAACAAAATTGGAAAAAGATAATTCACTTACTGGTTTATTTACTTCTAGAAATAGGACAATATGCCTGACTTATCACCTAAATTAGAATGATACAAATTACATCAGAATTAATCAAATAAAACAAGATGTTTACACTGCAAAACTTTATATTTTGTTCAACTATTAAGTAGTTTTTGGATAGTATATATCACCACCTACTACTACTACTACCACCAATCATCTCCGTGATCGTAGTCCACTCGACTCGACTCGACTCGCCTCGACTGGATCATGCAACGAGAAGATGGGTGTAAGCTGTTTGGCCGGTGAAAAGACCCCACAGGATTTCGATCTCACCAATGATGATTTATGTCTAGTGTTTAATATCTCACTAACTCGAAGATGTATAGGAGAAGACTACACTAACAAGTTTTGAGAAGAGGCTAGGCGAGGCGAGGCGAGGCGAGGAGAGGAGAGGCGATGCAGTGAAGATGGGACATGCTTCCGGTGAACATGGAGAAGATATGGGTGATGAAAATACCCAACCAACCAGTCAGGCAGCAGCAGCGACAACACAACAGCACCAAGGAGAAGCACCAGTGACCATGAACGGAGAAATGTGGATTGAGTTGTCTCTTTCACCCACGTGTCTGCCTGCATATGTAACATGGCTTCAGCTACAGTGGGTGGCCGTGACGTTGGCGACACAGATGATGATATCGAATCCAGTATCTGAAAGGCAGCAAGACATTCCTTCCTTCAATAATCTGAAATCAATTTTTTTTGTTTTCAAATCCTTGAAACAACAAAGCCTTTAGCTATTCACGAACTAAAACTTGATGGGTATGTACAAAGAAGTATATTTAGTCACTGTTCTCACCGTGATCATAACATTTTCCAACCCGCATTAGTTTCGCATCCCATCCCCTTTGTTAGTTTAACCTTTGTATCCTGTTATTATAATTTTTTTTTCACTTTGATTAGTTTCCAGTGTTATTTCACTTAATTATGTTAATCTTTTTAGAAAATACTGATTTCATCTTGATCATCTCGTCTAATGTTATTACAAAATATTTAGTTGATTTATCACTTTCATCAATTTTTTACCCCCTTCTAAGTTACATACCTTCTACGAACCATTTCATATATTATGTAATCTACTTAGTTATCAGTCATACTTCGATTGTCATCATAATCACAAATACCTTTACCGTCATCCGTATTAGTATTATTGTTATTATTATTATTATTACTGTCATCATCATCATATAGTGTTTACTTTCCCTCACGTGATAGAATTTTTCAAATATCATATATATACGGGTGTACAGCTTGAAAATAAATTCGTTGTCAAGATTCTCTTCGCTAAATATGTTGTTCGTAATGTTACAATGGGGATTATTAAATTTTCTTTAGGTCCTAAACAATCTTCTCTTCCCTTAATTTCTTGTTTTCTAGTTATTTCAGTCTAAAATCATGATTTACTGATTTTCTTCAACATCCTGCTGACAACAAGGAATGGTGATTGAAAATCTACTTAGTTATGACAAATTTCAAGGTGAAATTCATAGTTTCAAAATGATTAGAAAGTTATCCTTTCTTTTCAAGCGTGTAATTATCAGAATGAGGGAACAACAAGCTGGGGCAGGATATGCTAGGCGTTGTTAACAGTCTTGGAAACGCAACAGTGCCCTTCTAGCACTTCGATATAATATGGCGAAAGCGTCAGTTTACGCAGTAAATAACCTAATAGAATACCGGCGGTATTTTTAAGTTATTATTCATCACAGACTGACGTCATTTGGCTAATCATTAAAAACTTCGTGAACGTCAAGATACATTACTGTATAGTGCTCATCAGTAACATGCCTCGAGATGAATATCCACAGCTTCTAAGTAGAAGCTGTAATCTGTGGGGTCAACCAGTCAAAAGTGAAGAAGATTCCAAGTGAATACCTTGGGTGATGGTCACGCATATCGATAGAAGTATGAAACTGTGGACCATTGAACTCGGACTTACTTATTGAGTGGTTATCGCATTCACCGGGGAACCTTAAGGTTCGGAGTTCGATGCGTGGTATGGCAACGTCGTGGGTATTTACTCCTGAAGAATCAGTTGCATAGTTGGATGAAACAAGAGTTCTAAAATGGTAGAGAATATTTGTAACTCAGATCAATGGTTTTGGTTATATTGTGTTCTTTGAGCTGGGTTGTTTAGTCAACGAGCTTTCATCATCTTGCTAGACAACATCATCAACACTAACTTAGGTATAAAGTTCATTGTTCAGTTCTCACTGGTTTTCAATGGTTTTCCAATTGATTTTGGTTTATTATAAGTATCATCTTAAAAATGAAATACCCGTAAACCTCAAACTACACATATGGTGTTAATACAATATGCATATTCCCTTTAACAGAACTAAAGGTGTAATCATAAATATGTTTGAACAGAATTTTCGTTAGGCAAGTAGAAAATTATGGGCACTCTATTGTAATCTAATTATCAAACTAATGATGTAGAAAAACAAACAAATCAGGTGATATCAATGCACTTATAACCAAGTTCATCTAGAAACTAGTGAAATAGGAGAGTTTCTGATTCCTTTGTTGATAGACAGTAAATAGCATATAGATTTTAAGAATTCAATTCAGGTCTTTATGGATTATAAAATTTTATTACAATCTGACTTATTAAATTGTCTGGTGAAAAACTACAGTCTCAAATTGATCAATACTCACAGTCTGGTATGTAATATTTTACTGGAAACATATGTAATACTTAAAAATGGTATGCCTCAATTCACCGACTTCAGTATCACTTATAAGAAATGATAAAATAAGGGTAAGTTCAGTAATACTTCAACTTTATGGCCTTGAAAATGTTAATCAGAAGGCTGTTCTTCTTCGTCTATTTCTTAACATGAAAATCTACAACATCATACGACTGCTTAATAATTAATCGAAATATTTCAGCTGATGAAGAATCAAATCAGTAATAACAATACATATGATTCATTCAGCTTCATTAAATGTATCATAGATGTCAACATATACAGAAAGCATATGTTGCTATTGAACATCAAGTCATTCTTCACAAATATCACTTTGATTGCAAAACATTTGATTATTCTAAGATCAAAAACTTGAAAATGAAATTCCTAAACATTCTCTTACGGTACACCTTAAATCTACATTTTACTTTTACTGATAAACTTTACCAACAAACAGATGGGGTAGAAATGGATTCACCAATATCTCCTCTCATAGGTGATCAATTCATGGCTGGATAGTCTGAAGAACAGTAAATTAAATACACCATTCAACTAATTCCACCTACATAACATATATATATATATGTATATGGATGACATTTTCATCATCTATGCGAAGGTCAGTAACCCTGATGATAGATTACAAAAATTTCAATGATTATCACAAGTCAATTAAATTCACCATGGCAACTGAAAAGAAACTGGAATCGCACTTTCTGCACCTTATATAAGAAGAAGAGATGATGATTCGCTAGAGAGATCAATTTATACATCACGAACCTGGAGTCGTCAATTTACTCATTTCTGAATCTGGATTCCATTAGTCAACAAAAGAAATCTTATTCATTCACGACGTACAAGAAATAGAAGAATTTATACAGATGATGCAGTCAATAAGGAGATGGAAGAGTGTTCATCGAGAATGATTATCCTTCAAAATTCATTGGTAGGAATAATAACAGGAAGGAACGTCTACAATCCCAAAGAAGACAATGTTTATGAATACTGGATTCAAGGGAGATAGATAGATTGGCAGATATACTGAAGAATCGAACGTGTGAAGCACTGAAGAAGAACTTCTTTTCCGTCCAGCTTGCGATTGTTTTCTCCAGTCAACAAGTGATTCAAAGGTGTGTAACTAGTGAACTTCCAATTTTCAGTCACCTGCATAAGTAAGTGTTTATCAATTCATCTGCTCGTGTCCAGCTGATTACATTGGTCGTACAAACCGTGTTCTATCTGAACGTGTCTTCAAACACCATTCTGCATACCTGTCAAAATGAGAGTGTAAAGCCATCAACAGCACAATTCTTGAGTATTCATTTAACTCTGATCACTGTACTCCACGACAGTCTTCCTTTGATTTCATTTATGAAATGAAGTGAAACAATTCGAATGGAGTACTTGTTAGCCTCTCAACACACCAGAGACATTGGCAATCCAGAGATACAAGTGCGATGTTTGCATTCAATAGGGATACTTTCAATCTGTAATTCTGTATTGATCATAAACTCTCTAAGACAGTTTATTCATTTCTTTCTTCATCTACTATAATCCTCTAAGCAGTTTTAAATCACCTAGATTTGATCTTCTAACCGTTATCACCTTGTGACTTTATTCACTGTTTTTTGATGGCTTAATACTGATGAATATACACAGATGTTGCGTTATAACTATGGAATCGATGTGCAGCTGTTGAAAGTGATTCGTTGAAAAGGAAAGTTTCTTTACTGAATTGTATTTCCTCATTTTTTCATATTATCTGATGGGACTGTTTCGGTGATGTAACTGCTTTCAATTATTATCACTATTACTGTTTTTCTTTTGGGTTCTTAGTGGAATATAGGGCTTGAATAGGACAGCGGCATTTCACTCTCTTCTCTGCAGTCGTTCTAACCTGGCTGCACGATTGCCCATAAACTTTCATTTCCTACTCATACCATCTCATCCATGTCATCCTCACCTCACACGCCCAACTCGTCGTTTCCCATTTGGGTTCCACTCGACAGCCCGGCCTGAAGCGTGATGTCCTCAATCGGCCTTCTCAATGTATGCCCAATCCATCTCCACTTACTTCCACTGCATATTTTGTTGGGTGATAGGTTCCTGGTTGGTTGGTTGGTTCGTTGTCAGGTCAGAGTTCCTTCTTGCTCATTCTTTCTCTCCTTCCCATCTCATCTAATGTTGTTCACGCATTTGTGCTGAGTGGAGTGGAGTGCAGTAGATCCCCACACTGATTTCAGGTTAATGAAAGCTTACCTTGCTTTTCTGATTCTGCCTTGACGTTCTCATCTGTGCCACCTGTATTTGAAACGATTCTGCCTAGGTAGGTGAAACAGACTACTTCCTTAAGGTTTCTCCCGTTTATAGTGATTGGTGCCTCTTTTGTTGGTTGGGTACCTTCTTATCTTTTTGTAGCAGTTTACCTTCATCAATAAGGTGACTGATATTCAGCGTTTGCATATTACTTAAATTAGAATGGCTGGTTAATTTGAATAATGTTTCGGTGAGTAATCCACTTCTTCCAGTCGAACAGGGTGTGTGTTATCAAAACTGCCTCAAAAACAAGTGGCATTTAAGCCTAATTTCTGATTCTGACCAACGCTTATTGGAACCATTTTCGACGTTATATTGAAAGATAGTCATGATTTCATCTCGTTTAACTGTATGAAGTTGACCACGATTGATTTGTATTCTCACTTATTTAGAAAGCAGTTGAAAGTTAAGCTTATCAACTTCTCAGTTGATTACTTCTCTAGTGACCTTAATACTTTTTGAGTTTATCACTGGAAATCTACAAAACATCGAATAATCTTGCTTGTTTTACTACACATTACGCATAGCCGTGAGTGTTTTATTTCACTGAACAATATGTTTACTAACACTTTCTTCAATCTGTTGATATTTCTCAGTCTCAAGCATTATTTGAATGTTGCTGACACTACTTTCATCATCACCTTTCATGAGTTCCATAAATAAATCCTTCTCTACACTCATTCATTCTGCTTTTCATAAGATATTTGCATAGAAGTTTGGAGAATATATCAGATAACAATTAGCTCCTTTCAACTCACACAATGGTGTATTCGCTTTGTTAATCTGCATCATTTACAATACATTTTCCGTTAATTCCAATTAACTTGCCTGTGTCGTGTAATTGTTTATTAAATCTACGACGTTTTCACTCCTTTGTAACTTATGTGCGCTTTATAAACGACTTAAATGATCTTGTGTCACCCCCTTTTCTTATCATTCAAACTTCACGTCATCAACTAACAATATTCATATTATAACCCCACCATTACTGTTATTTCAACCCGATTATGTAAGCATAATTATCCTCACGGATCGCAGCCTTTAAATATGTTCGTGTAGCTTGAGAGTAAGTTCATTGAAGAGAGTTCTCTCATCATTGTGACCAGTTCCTTTTCTAAACAAATGCAATTTATTCCATGAATTAGTGAATATCAAGAAGACAAGTTTGAGAAACATAAAATTTGTGACCGCTTTATATATCTAATTCAGTTCTACACTAGGTCATTCGCAGTGCGAAAACCTCAATGGTATTGTTTTAGCCTTCAGCACCTGCTGTTGCGTCTACTAATCTCTCAATTCTCTTGACGTTATAGACACATAGTATTAACCAGTGCCAACAAGCATAACATCTAGGCTGAATAATGCCTTCTGAAGACTGTACACACGTTACTAAAATTCATCAGAATCCACTACAATAATGAGCTTACTAGTTTGACGGTCACATTGCAAAATGTTCGATAGAATCCGATCAGCATTCAGTATGAGACAACATGAAATTGTTCCTCTCCAGTAACCAATAAGTATCGAAGACAGACTTATTAGAAAAATATTTTCAAATTGACTATATTTTCTTTCTTCACTGAACTAATATACACAATTTTGTCTTGTTCGCTAAATCGATTACATACAGTTTTCAATAGGTGCTTCAGTCATTAACAGTAGTACATTTGACTGCTCAAAAACTTGATCGAATTAAAATTTATTTTTCGTGGAAATTACGTCACCCTCTATATTTCTAACAATTGTTATAAACCAATTAAAGTATATATTTTCGAGATGAATGGGGATTTTTAATTTAGAAGTAGTATTCATCATGGACTGACATCAGTTGAGGAATCATTGAAAATCTGGGAGCAATAGACAGCTGTTTCGTCCAACTAGTATGGGACTCCTCAGCAGTACGCACCCACGACCCGGCTAGGGGTGGAACTCAGGACCTTCATGTTTCACGTTGACGGTCACGCTATGTCGTGAATTGACAGGTGGAAATTGTGAACCACTGGAAACCGACCCAGTGGCTGAATGATCAACGCGTTCGCCATGGAAGGTCTTGAGTTCCACCCCAAGCCGGGCCATGGGTGTATACTGCTGAGGAGTCCCATACTAGTTGGACGAAACAGCTGTCCAGTGCTCCCAGATTTTCAATAGTTCCCCAACTTATGTCGATCCATGATGAATACTAATTAAAGTATATGTCATAATGCCAGATTGCTATGTTCAGCAATCAAAGTGGATAACTTAATGTATCATATGTCCTAGTAAAAATTAAGACATTTACTGTGTATACAAGTTGATCATTTAATACCTGTGACTTTTATCTATAAAACAAAATTAAGGATCCAATTGTATTCGCGTTTATATCATTCCTGTTTTCAGCTTTTCAAGTAAATTGATAACTAGAGTAACTAGATATCGTAGATTGTCACTTACCAAACTACGGTATAAAACTAAGGGAGTCCACAATAGAATTCCTCAATATTGAGTAGCTTCGTATGTCCTCATTTAAAAAGATGTGGTAGCGATGCCTATATCCCTTATATTCCATATTTGGTTTATTCGCACTCTTTTCCCGCGTATGGGTCATATTTCATGTGTTCTGATTGGTTCCTGCCTCTTTAAATGTACTAATCATCCCTTGTCTTTCAAGGTTACTGTAAACTCTATAAATAGGGTCCATTTTCAGTCCGAGATAGTATAAACTCGTCTGGTCTCCAGTCTTATGATTTCTTTTGCGAATCACTCATGTTGAATCATCTCAAGCCTTGACTATCAATCGTTACATATTTTCGTTCGTTCTCACAACACATCATAACGCTAAGAAATTCCAGTGGATATTCCTCCTGGTTTGTATTATTAATAAACTTTTCTAAAGTATACTAAGGGAGAATGACATTTAAATTTCTTATTTAAACTGCAAAAGTAATGAATCGCTTTTTAAGGAATTGTCGATAATGTCGTACATCTAGGAGGTTTTTACGTGCCTTAAACTAAAAGACTCTGTACCATTAACAAATTTTATTTTGGAAGGTGTGAAAATTTTTCTGCAGACATTTCTTTTGAGTTCGATACGAAATAGTTGCCTAAATATTCTTTTGGATATGTTAATGATAGATCGTGGCTAGCAGTGGAATCCACGATGAGCATTTCATCCTATTTGGGACTCACTGGTCAACTGGATTTACCTGCTTCCTAGTGAGTGATGTTGTTCCCACCTGGATTCCACTACTAGCCACGATCCATCATTAAAATAATTAGAACGCTGACAATATCAAGGGATCCGCACAGGAGCCCATATATGCTAATAGAGATCGATCAATTCGGACCGATCAACGACGGTATCATATAAAAACTATGATTCTTTTGGATAGTTTCAAAATTCTGTTTTATAATAGAAAGTAGAATCTTTGACGAATCTCAAAGAGACTCTTCTCCTATGATTTTTGATTTTCTCTAACGTTTCAAATGATACCAAGCTGTAATCAATATCCCTTGGAAACGGACACATTTACACAGATACATAGATTATTATCAGGTTGGTATTCCTCATAAACTGATATCAGTTAGAGGAAGATTGGATACCTAGGAGCACTGGACAGCTGTTTCGTCCTAGTATGGGACTTTTCAACGGCGTGTACCCATGACCCTGCCAGGGATCGAACCCAAGACCTTCACTTTCCGTGGTCAACATGTTACCAGTGAGTTACTGAGTTATTAATTTATGTACATTCTTCATTGAAAAAGTTAGCAAAAACTAGAAATGTGACTAGTCAATTTAATCAACTTGAAAAATTGGAAAGGAATAAAATGAAGATTTCATTCAAGTTGGTTTATTGTGTACTTCAAGATAGCAACCATCTTAAAAGTTTTATCAAAAGAGTCTTGAAAGCTGAAGTTGAGAGTTTAAGGAAACATCTCAAGGAAAACTGGTTCATCACTATTAAAATCCGAAAGAAACAAGAGTTCTTAATTTTTCCATAGGTTTACTTTTTTCTGAGATGATTACTTTACACACCACCATAATACTGGGACGAAGATACACAGAACTGTCTTCATGAAGCGGAATACACTTCATAAAATACAGTACATATTTGATGAATGTTTAGGCTGTTAAAAGTATTAGTAAGGGGAATAAAATCGTGTCTGAAACAGATCATGAAGGCCTAAGCAGAGGTTAAGAAGCTGGAATGAATGTTAGGGATCACATTACCTCCGACGGAAATGAGATTTAAGGTTGAATAGAATCGTTGTTCTACAAATAGGTTTTGGGTCATGCCAAGAGAAACTGACTGTATAGTATGTAAGTATAATGTAGTGGGTGATGGTGATCAGGATGGATATAAGTAGTATATGTTGAGAGGGTGGCAGAAATCATAGGGAATTATCAGTGGTCGATAAAAATCCTGCCAAGAGAAAAGTAAGAGACAACGTAGGCGTATTAAGGGTAAATCGAGATAGAAGCTGAAGAGGAAATGAAGCACACTATGCAAATGACTGTCTTAGTGGAAGATGTACAATATTTGATGACTACCGTACAAGATTTCCAAATGACCAATGGAATTCGATCAATACCAAAGACTGGACAACCTGAAATTGGTTACTCTGTACTAACCAATCTTTGTAGATATACATCGTCCTCTCATGTATCCCATTGTACATGTACATACAATTACAGAATGGTTAGGATGTCGCCTATGTCCTTCTAATCTCACATTTTCAATGAAAAAGTTTATGAATTATATTACACACTCATGATACATGCAGTTTCAGACTCAATAGTAGGCAGTCACACTCAAAAGAAATTATTGTACGAACAAGAATGAAAAAAAGACTGAGTACATGTTTCTGACTTCATTTATTTATCATTTTAATTGTTTATCTGAAGAAGCTCGGGTCAGACTTCTGCATGAGACGTTGGAACTACCTTTCTTTAAACAATCCGAGGTTTCCGTGAACAGAAACAAACCATATCTAATGTTAAACTTTCACTCAGTGCCTAAATCTGGACTAGAATTAGGGTAAATGAAACCTACTGTTGCAACGTCAGATTTTTCAGCCCCAGTAATATTCCAACTAAAATTACTGACTACATAAACAATTGGATCATTCAAACGTGAGGTCTGTGATGGTTTTATGGATCCATTTCAGGTTGATATTCATCATGAACTGATATCAGTTAGAGAAACACTGAAAACCTGGAAGTACTCGACAGCTGTTTCATCTTAGTATGGACTTCTCAGAAGGGCGCACCCACGTTCCTGACAGGAATTCAGCCCAGAACCTTCAGTTTACGTGATCAACACGTCACCATTGTGCTAATGTATCGGAATCCCATGTTCTATATTTCCTACTTCCATCGGTTCACGACATAGCGTGACCTTCATCCAATGCCTTCGTTGAGTAGCTATTCGCATTTTCGAGTTGGTTGACCTTACTAGTCACGACTTGTCATTGGAACTTCGGGAATCATCTCCTCAACTGATGTCAGCCCATTATAAAAACTAAACTGAAACCGAATGGATTACTGTGTAGATGTTCAGTATAAATTCATTCATAAAAGTTGAATCATCCCATAACGCTTCACATTCTAGTCAACACCGGTGTATGCTGACCACTTATTGACTGAATAATGTTGAGGGCTTATCAGCCATGGTGTCACTACTTGTGGGATCCACGAGAAATCCAACTGCTAATCAAAAAGTCAACTTATTTGAAAGTAGTCTGTTATTCTCTACCTTGTATCTATGAAGAAAGCTATATCGGTGTGAGTGTAT
This sequence comes from Heterobilharzia americana, assembly GCA_944470555.2. NCBI lineage: Eukaryota > Metazoa > Platyhelminthes > Trematoda > Strigeidida > Schistosomatidae > Heterobilharzia > Heterobilharzia americana. The sequence goes on along the minus strand of OX104133.1, from coordinate 23,713,666 downwards.
GAATGAGACTAAAGCTACTGGTTAACGCAGTCGACAAAAGCAGTACACGAAAAGAAGGTTATTCAACGATAAAGGTAGTTATCATACATGAGCGATAGCGGTCAGAACATGCGTTAAGCACACAAAGTCGCTGCCTACCTTAATACGTGACGTTGCGTGTAGAATAATTTAATTTAGAAAGAACCGAAATAATTTAGTTTTTTAATCATGTGATTTATTGAAATGATCTTTGAGACATTTTAAATACTTATTACCTCCAACCTTCGACAGCGTCGACGTAGAAGTAATTTGAAACTGCTTCAACACTACCGTGTACCATGAACAGTTATCAGCCTCATTCAACAGCTATCTGACGACGCCACATGCCAAGTGATTCACAATGGAAAGCTCAGTGATGCCTTCGAAGTGAAGATAGGCTGTCAGGTTGCCGCCTACTATCACCGATCATCTTCTTCATTGTGGTTGACTGGACTGGATCATGCAAGAAAATGTGAGGAGTGAGAAAATAGTCATAGGCTGTTTGACTGATGAAAAGACTCTACACCATTTACATTTCGCCAATGTTGAATTATAACTAATCTTTAGTGTCGTACAAACTCAAAGATGTATAGGCGAAAACTAACAAGATGGCAGAAGAGGTAGGGTAACGAAAAAAAGTGGGACTTTCTTCAGGTGAACGTGAAGAAAACCTAGATGATGAAGATATTCAACCAACAACAGACAACAATCACCATCAATGTGAGGAAATGTGAGAGAAGTTGTCTCTTTCACCTACCTACCTACTACTTAGGCAGCATCGTTTCAAATATAGGCGGCGGTAGCAGTGGCACAGATGAGGACATCAAAGCAGATATTGGAAAGACAGCAAGACGCGCCTTCCTCCATTAATCTGTGGTGAAAAGTGTGGAGATCTACTGCACTACACTGCACTCTGCATAAACAAGAACATCTGGGTTTTTAGCACTATGTCAGTCAAATCAGTGCTTCTATGCTATGATGGTTGAGAGACTTGGCGTTTTACGAAATGCCTGTCCAACAAACTACAGATATACGCCATCGACAGCTGCCACCCACCCTCACTTCATATAGAAGATGAGATGCGATGAGATGAAATGAGAAGGCGAGAAAGAATAAGCAAGAAGGAATTGTAGCCTGTCAACGGACCAACCAACCAACAAAACAAGAAGCTATCACCTAACAAATATGCAAAGGAAGAAAGTCAAGATGAGATAGATTGGATTGGATTGTACATAGACTGAGAAGACGGTTTGTGAACATCACGTATCAGAACAGAATGTCGGGTGTGAGCCATAGGGGAAGGGATGAGTTTGGCATTTGAGTGTAACATGGATGAGATGATGTTAAGGGGAAATGAAAGGTTATGAGCAGTCGTGGAGCCAGGTTAAGATCACTAAAGAGAAGAGAGTGAAATGGCACGATGCTAGTTCAGCCCTATGTTCCACTAGGAACCCAAAGGACAAATCATAAAAATTATAGAAGTAGTATTCATCATGGACAGACATCAGTTGGGGAACCATTGAAAATCTGGGAGCACTGGACAGCTGTTTCGTCCAACTAGTATGGGTCCCTCAGCAGTACGCACCCACGACCCGGCTAGGGATGGAACTCAGGACGTTCAGGATTCACGACGGACGTGTTAACCATTCATTAGTGACTTGCTTCCAGATAGATGTTAAGAAGTTCTAATGAGAAGCCATGACCTCGGGGTCAACCAGCCGGAAGTGAAGTGGATACTAACTGAAGACCTTGGGTGATAGTCACGCTATATCATCGTGAATTGATAGAAGTTGGAAATTGTGAACCATTGGAAACCGACCCACTGGCTGAATGATTAACGCGTTCTTCGTGAAACCTGAACGTCCTGAGTCCCATCCCTAGCCGGGTTGTGGGTGTGTACTGCTGAGGAGTCCCATACTAGTTGGACGAAACAGCTGTCCAGTGCTCCCAGATTTTCAATGATTCCCCAACCGATGTCAGTCCATGATGAATACTACTTCTAAATTAAAAATCCCCATTCATCTCAAAAATAAAAATTATAATCTTACTTTGCTCCAATCGTTATTTTTTTTCATTCAGCTTGCTTAATTGGATCACTTGACTTGATAGATCGATTTTTAATAAATATTTATCTCCCAATTTCAAGTGAAATATTGAAAGCTATAGGTCAATAAAATAACCTTTTACTCTGAATGTTCTTAGAAGTGCATAACTACATTCTTAGTGTTAAAATGAATAGCATACAACTATTGGAGATGTTAATTTGCATTAGGTTTTTATTTCATTTCTGGTTACCAAAGCTCTTGGTTTTATGAGGGAGTAAATCAGTAGAGTTTACTCTACAACAGTTCAGCTGATATCCCATTGTGATTGAAATTAATTCTAAGCAAAAGTTTGCTAAGTGATTAATGCTTTTCTTATACATAAGTCTCGGTTAATTTGACTACTAGATGGTGTCTTCGTCACCATAAAAATACTGAGTATTTCAATCAGATGTGGGCTTAAAAAGTTACCTATCCAATATCCCTTATCTCTTCTGGCGAAAGCTTCAAATTACATCAATAATTCTATCCTAATAAAAATTAACTCATGCCCGTATATTAGTTCATACGCTGGACCGTTGAAAAAACACCATAAGATTTGGATTTCGCCGATGATGATTTATGTCTAATGTTACACAAACTCGAAGATCTACACGCGAAAACTAACAAGTTGACTGAAGAGGCAGGGCAGGGCAGCGAAGATGGGACTTCAAGTGAATGTTGAGAAGACACAGGTGATGAAGATACACAACCAACCAACACCACCACCAACACCACCACCACCACCAACAACAACAACAAGCTACAATCACCATCAACGAGAGAAACTTGAAGGAAGTAGTCTCTTTCACCTATCTAGGCACCATCATCTCAACTACTGACGGCACAGGCACAGACAAGGATGTCAAAACCAGGATCGAAATACAGCAAGACAGGCTTTCACTAATCTCAAATCAGTGTGCAGATCTACTGCACTCCACTCCACTCACTCAGCACAAAGCATGAACAACATCCGCATTTTCAACACTAACATCAGTCAAGTCAGTGCTCAATGTGGTTCAGAAACTTGACATGTCACGAAAAACACTTCCAACAAACTACAGACATTCATCAACAGCTGCCACCTCAGCTCACTCACTCCATACTGAAGATCAGATCAGATGAATGAGGAAAGATGAGAAGGCGAGAAAGAACGAGCAAGAAGAAACTCTGACCTGACAACGAACCAACCAACCAACCAGGAACCTATCACCCAACAAAATATGCAGTGGAAGTAAGTGGAGATGGATTGGGCATACATTGAGAAGACGGATTGTGGACATCACGTGTCAGGTCAGGTTGTCGAGTGGAATGGAAATGGGAAACGACGAGTTAAGTGTGTGATGTGGGGATGACATGGAGGAGACGATGTGAGGAAGAAATGAGAGCATGTGAGCAGTGGTGGTGCCATGTTTTGAAGACTGTAGATTGGAGACTGTAATGGAGGCGTGCTATTGAAGCCCTATGTTACACTAGGAACACAAGGGGAAAAAAATAACAATAAGTATTTATTGTTGGATTTTTTGTATAATAGCTTGGCTATAAAGAAGTTTTATTATTACTGTAACTACTTCACTGTTTCTCTCCTCTTGACTTTAATACTAATAGTAGTATTGCTATTACGATTACTACTAGAAATTACTGATTATTATTAATATGCCAATCATGTAGATGCTTGACATAAGGGATTTGTATTTATAAATCCAATTTAATCATTCAACTAGCTATAACTGACAGGATTTATACAATAATTTTGACATTTTTATATGTTACAGATGATGGCCAAAGATAATCAACACGATTGTAATCAAGAGAAAAACTGTAATCTTATTTTCACATGTATTTCTTTAGTTACAGGGTTAATTCACTGTGTTCAAAAAATGTTAACCTTGATTTAGAACAATATCCAGATTAAAGATACATTATGAACGATAGACAGTGGCCAGTAATAGAATCTATGGTATGCATTTCATTCTATCTGGGACTCCCGTTGAATGATGATGTTCCCACCGGGGTTCGAACTCGGGACCGATGGCTTAAAATGTCAGAGCGTTATTTACTAGGCCATCGAGTTACAATAACCACTCTTTGTACAGTAGGTATAATTTTTATGTTGTTACTTGTGTTATAGTGTCATCGGCTGGGTAGAGTTTAATCGGTCTCTATTAACATATGGGCTCCTCCATGGAAGCCTTGATACTGATTTCCATTTTGTTACTAATGTTATATATTCAGGTATATATAGTATCAGATAAGATGAAACGCACTTCCTCGATTTCACTGCTAGCTAGTATCTATCATTATTATCAAAAGTGAAAACACAGCCAACTTGAAGGTGTTCACATAGGAGCCCATATGGCAATAGAGACCGACTGATTGATACAGGTAACAACATAAATTACAGTAGAGTGACTATAAGAGCTACATGTACTAAGTCAGCCTTTTCATTTGGCATATTACTGTTTCGTTACAGATATCTGGTAACATAGATCTGAAGTTAATCGACAGGAAACCGAGATCGACCAAGGATTTTGGTTGTTGGTATTCACCAAAGCGCTACGTATATTCAAAGAAAACTCATCTTCATTTATTACGGAAGCCTGGGACTTTTTGAGTAATCCATTCAGACCAAAGTATTACTTAAAAAGACAGGACTGTAAACATTGAATTTAAGGTAGTATTATTCAAAGACCTACATCAGTTAGGCAACCAATCAGAATCTGAGCTCACTGAACAGCTGCTTGTTCTAATAGGAAATTGACCCAAACACAACCTCACTATGGATCAAAATCACAACCTTCATGTTTCACTGCTAATGCATTAACCATTCAGCTCAATAATTCCCAATTTCCCCACTTCTATCGATTCGCGACATAACAGGACTATACACGAAGGTCGTCAGTTGACGTCGGCTTCACTTCCGAATATTATCCCAAAAATAAAGTCCTTATAAAACCCAAACAATAGTTGTTTCATGGCCTTTCATCAGCTGCAAGGCAGCCTGCCCTACAGCTGAAAGGAAGTATAAGAAGTAATAATAGCATAAGATACTTTATGTATAAAGTGATTCAAAATGAAAGTTATGTGATGCCTTTGAAGTGAAGGCAGGAGTAAGACCAGGTTGCCGCCTACTATCACCTATCATCTTCTTCACTGTGGTTGACTGGACTCGACTGGATCATTCAACACAGTGAGGAGCTGTGAAAACATGGCCATACTCTGTTTGACCGATGAAAAGACCCCAAAAGATTCCGATTTCGCTAATGATGATTCATGTCTAGTGTCTTGTGTCGCACAAACTCGAAGATGTATAGGCGAAAACTAACAAGTTGGCAGAAGAGGTAGGGTAGCGAAAGAAGGTGGGACTTTCTTCAGATGGACGTAGAGAAAACAAAGGTGATGAAGATACCAACCAACAACCGCAACATCAACAGCAACAGATACCTATCACCATCAACGGGGGAAAATGTAAAAGAAGTTATATCTTTCACCTACCTACCTACTTAGGCAGCATCGTTTCAAATACATGCGGCTGTAGCAGCACCACAGATGAGAACATCAAATTAGGTATTGGAAAGACAGCAAGACGCGCCTTACTTCATTAATCTGTGGTGAACAGTGTGGAGATCTACTGCACTACACTGCACTACACTCAGCATAAAGGGTGAACAGCACCTGGATTTTTAACACCAAGCCAGTCAAACCAGTGCCTCCATAAGATGGTTGAGAGACTTGCAGCATTACGAAAAGCATTTCCAGCAAGCTGCACACAAACATCATCAACAGCTGCCGCGTACGCTCACTCCTTATTGAAGATGAGATGATATGAGATGAGAACGCGAGAAAGAATAAACAATGAGGAATTGTGGCCTGGTATCGGACCAACCAACCAACGAAGCAAGAAGCTATCGTTCACAAGAAGGGAGTGGAGTGGACTGAATTCGATATGGACTGAGAAGATGGTTTGCGGACATCACGCATCAGACCTGGCAGTTGAGTGGAACCGAAATGGGAGACGACGAGTTGGGCGTGTGAGTGTGATATTGAGGAGATGGTGTAAGGAATAAATGAAAGATTATGGGTAGTCGTGGAGTCAGGTTGAAAAGAGTGGAGAGAAGAGAGTGAAATGGCTCTGTGCTACTGAATCCCTATGTTCCACTAGCAACTTGAAGGACAAATAATGAATAATAATACTTCATATATGCAGAGATAGATGAAGATTCGAAATCCGGGACAGTTTTTCACTTTATCATCTTTTCATTAAATTACGTAACCCGCCAACTCTTTCGCAACCACTTCTTCTATCCTCCTCACTGTTTGTTGCTACCCCGTTTTTACAGCTCCGGAACTTCCTATTTCATCACATACGGACTGCCACTGATTCTGACTAAGATTTGTGATTATTATTCCCGTATTTCCTCGACTTACCACCTTGTTGTTAATCCTGTATCTGGAATCTTCATTTATTTCAGCATATATGAAATATGCGTTATTATTACTACTAATATTTCATCTCAACTGTGAGCTGTTTACAGCTGATGAAGGGTAGTGAAATAAAACGGGGTTATCTTATTCTCCATATGTTTTTGTTCTCGCATTATCCAAACTTGTCAAGAGAACTTAAATATACGACATTTCAAACCACATTACTGTATAGTGCTCATTAATGACATGTTTCGTGAATCCATGACCTGTTAGTCAACCAGTCGAAAGTGAAGTGAATGTCAACTGAAAACCTTGGTGGATAATCACATCATATCTCTAATTGTTAGGAGTAAGAAATCATGGGCCAAATAAGTGAATAGTGAATGCTTTCACAGTGAAACCTTCAGGTCGTAATTTCGATCCATAGTGAAATCGTGTTTGTATACTGCTGAGAAGTCAGTCCTATAGTTGGACAGCACAGCTGTCCAGTACATTCATGTTCTCACTGATTCTCCAACCGACGTCACTCGGCGATGATTACTATTTCATAAATGAAATTCTTACTGTCGATAAACTGTCTTTTCAAATGTTCGCTCAGTATGCAAACAATAGAGAAAATATCTATCCATACATCCATAGCCACTATGTAATAAGTATTAAAAGACTCCTGAAGCAAATGTATGCACATAATATTCAAGGAACAAATACCTATAAGTCACATTGATTTGCTCAGGATGTGACACATTGAAATCCATTAATGGTATGACATTATGCTGTAATACTGGGATTTAAGCCCTTTGTATTACAAGCATCTTTGTATGAATATAGCAAAATATGAACGTTTATGGATGAGTTTCATTAGTGATTATCTTCGACATATATCACATTAATTATCTTCAGTAAATTTCTTAAGACAATTCTGGAGGTTTCACCACAAGACTAAATTTGAAGATCATACGATTCCTTCGAATCCCATGAACCATATCTTTCTCACCAATATCAAGATGCTATTTTTGCGTATTATTAAGTAAAAGAAATTCAAGATGAATGATCAAGTACTAGAAGTGTCGAAAACTCTATTCATATGAAACACATTAAAGCGTTGAAAATCAGAATCTTGTTCATGCTGTATACTGAGTGCAGCAGATCTGCACACTGATTTGAGATTAGTAAAAGCCTGTCTTGCTGTATTTCGATCCTGGTTTTGACATCCTCATCTGTGCGTGTGCCGTCAGTAGTTGAGATGATGGTGCCTAGATAGGTGAAAGAGACTACTTCCTTTAAGTTTCTCGGATTGATGGTGATTGTAGCTTGTTGTTGTTGTTGGTGGTGGTGGTGGTGTTGGTTGGTTGTGTATCTTCATCACCTATGTCTTCTCAACATTCACTTGAAGTCCATCTTCGCTGCCCTGCCCTGCCTCTTCAGTCAACTTTTAGTTTTTGCCTGTAGATCTTCGAGTTTGTGTAACATTAGACATAAATCATCATCGGCGAAATCTGAATCTTCTAGGATCTTTTCCGCTGTCCAGCGTATGCCCCCCTCCTCACTCCTCACTGTTTGCTGCATGATCCAGTCCACTACAATCAGGAATATCATCGGTGATAGTAGACAGCCTTATCTAAACGCGGTTTGGGTAGGTGCTTATTCAACAGGATAAACTACGTCTGTATTGATGATACGAGGTAGGAAGAAATTAATTCACTGACGACAACAGTGATACAGAATAGCTACTAGATGAAATTTATCAACAAGTGCAACCTAAGAACTTCAATGGACAGAATTTGATCGACAGGGGTTGAGTTCGAAATTCACTACTAACTAGTGTACAGTTAGTCACTATTGAAATTTTTTTACAGTTAGTATGTCTCACAATGATAATTGATATCAAAAGTGAAAAAAAAGGTAATTAATAAGGTTTTCAATAAAATATACCTAAACGATTAACAGGATATATCCAGATGGAGGGTATCCCGGTGACTTTTTGAAAACATCTACAAAAGGATACAGCGTGTACTACAGTAAAAACACCAAGCATTTTACGAGGATCCAGGAATTCATAGCCTAATCAAAAGATTTCTACTTTTTGCTCATTAACAGCAAAGTAATATTTACCGTCTGTTTTCATTTTTTTATATTTACTTTGTGCTGAGGAGTTTCTTTAGCGATTGGATTGGTTTTACAGGGTAGGGTTGCTAGCCCTACTCCCAACCTTCCCTCTTTACCCGGGCTTATGACCGGCTAGTAACCAGTGAACTAGCCAACCAGGCGATGTTGACAGAAGAGACAGAGAAAACGGGACTTAAATTGAATGTAGAGAAGACATAGGTGATGAAGATACACAACCAACCAACACCACCACCACCACCAACAACAACAACAAGCTACAATCACCATCAATCCGAGAAACTTAAAGGAAGTAGTCTCTTTCACCTATCTAGGCACCATCATCTCAACTACTGACGGCACACGCACAGATGAGGATGTCAAAACCAGGATCGAAATACAGCAAGACAGGCTTTCACTAATCTCAAATCAGTGTGGAGATCTACTGCACTCCACTCCACTCCACTCAGCACAAAACATGAACAACATCCACATTTTCAACACTAACATCAGTCAAGTCAGTGCTTCCATGTGGTGGTTCAGAAACTTGACATGTCACGAAAAACACTTCCAACAAATTACAGACATTCATCAACAGCTGCCACCTCAGCTCACTCACTCCATACTGAAGATCAGATCAGATGAGATGAGATGAGAAGAGATGAGAAGGCGAGAAAGAATGAGCAAGAAGGAACTCTGACCTGACTACGAACCAAACAACCAACCAGGAACCTATCACCCAACAAAATATGCAGTGGAAGTAAGTGGAGATGGATTGAGCATACATTGAGAAGACGGATTGTGGACATCACGTGTCAGGTCAGGTTGTCGAGTGGAATCGAATGGGAAACGACGAGTTGAGCGTGTGAGGTGAGGATGACATGGAGGAGATGATGTGAGGAAGAAATGAGAGCATGTGAGCAGTGGTGGTGCCATGTTTTGAAGACTGTAGATTGAAGAGTGTAATGGAGGCGTGTTATTGAAGCCCTATGTTACACTAGGAACACAAGGGACTATTGACTACTTTAATACTAAACTGTTTGAATGTCGTTCACCTTATGTTATCTCCAGTCAACATAAACTCTTTCATAATTCCATATTAAATATACGTTTACGATTTACTTTTATATTAATCCCTATCGCCGCAATAATAGTAAATGTACTAGTAATAATATGATTGTCATAAATGTCAAGGTATTTGAAAACACCCACTGGATATAAAAAATTCTCCTCTAAACGGCTGATGATTTTCAATCTTATGACTGTTAACATTTGATACTATCAGCTAAACACAGTTTGTAGTACTAAATGAAAATTATAAAACGTTTCCATTCCCTTTGAATAATACAATAGGAATATCTACAAAACACTCATGTTCAGTGTGTAACATTTTTGAGATACACTTAAAAGACTTTGTAAAAAGATGAAGAATGAGGATTCAGATGCGAATTTCACTATTATTACTATTATTATTATTATTATTATTATTATTATTATTATTATTATTATTATTATTATTATTAATGAGAGGCACCAGATGAAAGTATACCCAACTTTTATCACATTTTTATTTGCACCCTTATGTTTACTTAAATTACATACTATATAAAGTACAATATAATTATCACTAAGATCTGATTCGATTAACAGAATAACTTTTGGACATATTTAACTTACACACACTACCTTATTTTGCTAACATCACTTTCTGTTTTATTAACATTTGAAAATGAAGCTGTAACTTATTGGTTAAGGGTGATGACTTTCAACCAGAGGGTCGTTAGTTCTAACCCAGCGTGACCTGCCTACATTTGAGCAGCCATTATATAGTAGGTGTAACTAATTGCCTACTGCACGAACGTGCACAAGGTAGCTGAGTGCATTTTTGACTTTATTAGAAAACGGTTCTCTACACCATATGTTCAGTGTTCCATAGGCTCTAAAACACTGACCTATATTACTAGCGACTATATACCTTAGAAAGTTATTGTAGCATAAAGTTCTAGACACAATTTAATGAAACTTATATTGTGTTAACTTAAATTTCCTGTTTGAACGTGATGTCTTGCTGGTCCATATTTGAAAAGCGTCGTCTGTTGTTATGATCTACTGGACTTTATCAGCGTTATTAATAAGATTTGGAATTAAAGTCGACCATTTCTAGAGAGACTTAGAAAGCTTCTTTCATATACATCAGGCTTGTATTTTGGTCTCTCAATAAGTGAATAGCACAAAGGGAATGTACAACGAGCATAGTCTTGCAACAATAATCTTGCATATTTTACGGTTAAAAAGTAGCAAATGGATAATTCCGTAAATGTCTGGTGAGATTCTGTGTTACATTAGCACTGATACTATCAATCAGTTTGATGTTGGTAAGTTAATAATCAAATACTGACACTTAGGTAGCACTATAAATAGCGACCGAATTCGAGATTACTTACAGATTTAGTATTGTAGTGAAATTATTGAAATTTTCTTGTCTATCTTAGCAACTTTTGAATGTTGCTTTTAACCGCTGAAACTAACTCTCGTCATAAAGAATTCCCTAAATTCAATGTAAAAGAACAATAATAGGAGCAGAGGATAAAACGGATCCATTTTATTTAAGTCGTATCTTTTCGCAACTGTTTACAACTCCTAGAATATCAAAGTATATAGTTCACTTGGAAATTTAGCATACTTTAAGTCGTTATTCATCGTAGACTGACATCGGTTGGAGGAGCAAAGGAAACCTGGGAGCACTAGACAGCTGGCTGTTTCGTCTTGGTATAGGACTCCTCTGCAGTGCGCACCCACGACCCCACCAGAGATCGAAATCCAATAGAACAGGTGCTCACTGGTGACTAGCTTCGAGAGGTATTCCCAAAGTTCCAATGAGAAGTCGTGACCGGTGGGGGCAAAGCCTGATGGTCATGAGGACAGTTACTCAACAATGACATTGAGTGGCGGTTGCGCTATATCGTGAGCTAACACAAGTTGGAAATATGGAGCATTGGATTCTGACCCAGTGGCTCAATGGTAACGTGCTGGACACGGAACCTGAAGGTTGCGGGTTCGATCCCTGAAGGGCGGAGTCGTGGGTGCGCACTGCTGAGGAGTCCCGTGCTAGAACGAAACACCTGTGCAGTGCCCCAGGTTTCTTTTGTTTCTCCAACTGATGTCAGTCTACGATGAATAACAACTTGAAATATTTCCAAATCCCCACAACTCCTTCAAAATACTTTGTCAGTGGTTAAGATGACGAGAAACAGTTATAAAGTAAAGGTAAATGGTAACGGCAAATTCAGAGATTTAAAGCAATTGGTCCCTTAGATAAATTTAAACAGCTTGATAAGGTGACTATCTCCTTGGAAGAGTTTTAATTGATAAGAGATATGTCGATGACATAGTCATTATATGTGAAAAGCCTTACAATGCGACATGCCCACTACAGAAGATGAACTCGGCTGAAAATCTCATTAGCCTTACTTGTGGACAATAGACGATCAGTCACCTACCATTCTTAAACATAGTACTTGACCGATGAGACGTTGATCTATAGGAAGCATATATGGTTGTCGCCTAATTCAATATAAACGCGGTTTAGGTAGGTGCTTATTGAACAGGATAAGCTATATCTGTATTGATGATTCTAGGCAGGAAGAAATTAATACACTGACAACAACAATGATATACAATAGCTACCTGGGGAAATTTATCAATAAGTGCAAAAGTTATGTAGCACTGAAAAGTGTGCAGGTCTCCGTACCTAAGATACATTTCTACATCTCATTATCATTAAGAGGTGATTCATACACCCTTATTGTTAGAAAAAGGCTTAGACCAGCTATCAGTGCAATATATTTTGCAGCCAAGATCATCACTGTAAGGACTAAATCCAGGTTACAACACAAACCGAAACAACATATAAAGGACTTACCACATCCCAATGTGTTTATCAATTTACGTGTGTGTATGTGTGTTTGGACATGCATACATAAGGAGGAGTAAACGTGATATGCAGTTAAGGACGGCTGGACATGTTCTTAAGTGGCTTCAAAAAGAAATCATCTCAACAGAGCCGATAAGTGCAGGTGACAAACATCCATTTCCGTCTATTGCTAAACATATACTAGAAATTAGTCACAGAGTAGACATGGTAACAACTTTAATGTATCACAAAAAACGTGGTCAGGGTCGAGTGTTTAAACTTATGGAAGATCTTGCCATCCATAAATTCAAACCCTCTGCTATATGTATGCAAAAAAAAATTTGTGCTCAAGTTGAACCTACTTTGGTAGTACTGAATTTAATTTTCATACCAAGATTGATGTGATTTACATTTTGTTTTTTTCTCTGACCTTCCTATTGTCATGTTTCTTGTTAACTTAACTGGCCCGTGTTCATAAATTTCCATCATTAAGATATTATTGAAACGTAGGAAATATCGAGGCATTCGCACAGCAGCCCATGTGCCAATACAGACCGGTCAATTCGGTCCACCCAAAGACGTGATAATACAAGTAACAACATAAAAACGATACCTGTCGCACAACAAGTAGTTTGCATGGCTGAGTGGTGTAGTCGATAACGCTCTGACATTTGAAGCGAGGAGATGGACATATGCTGTTTCACCTATGAAAAGACCCTACACGATTTGCATTTCGCCCATGATGATTTATGTCTTATGTCTAATGTCGCACAGACTCGAAGATGTACAGGCGAAGCGATGCAGCGAAGAAGGGACTTGGTTCAAGTGAACGTGGAAAAGACATAGGTGATGAAGATACCCAACCAACCAGTCAGGCAACAACAACAACGAGAAGCAACACTCACCATGAACGGGAGAAATGCAAAGGACGTCGTCTCTTTCACTTATCTCCTTCCATCCCTCCCTCCTTCCCTCCCTGCCTACCTACCGATCTATCTACCTACCTACCTGCCTACCTTCCTTCCTACCTACCTAACTACCTAAGCCTCATCGTTTCCCCTACGGGTGGTGGCGGTGGCACAGATGAGGATGTGAAAGAGAAGATCGGAAAGACAGCAGGACAGGCGTTGATTTATCTGCAGAGGTCAGTGCGGCCTGTCGTGTAATGTCCCCAAACCGTTTTCTCACTCTATGTCCAATCCATCTCCACTTCCTTCTTCTGCATGTTTGTTGGGCAGTTTTTTGGAAAGAAATGCTTTCGTAAGGCTACAAGTCTCTTCACCATCATCGCATAGAAACACTGATTTTACTGACAGTCCAATGCAGTGTACTCACCAAAAACAACAGCATGCGGATTTTCAACACTGGGTCAGTCAAATCAGTGTTTTCGTGCAACGATGGTCGAGTGGCTTGGCTTTTACGAAAACATTTCCTTCCAACAAACTGAAGACATATTTCATCAACAGCTGTCACCTACGCTCACTCCATATGGAAGATGAGATGCGATGAAATGAAATGAGAAGGTGGGAAAGAATAAGCAAGGAGGAAGTGTGGCCTGGCAACCAACCAACCAACAAAACAAGGGGCTATCACCCAACAAATATGCAAAAGAAGAAAGTGGAGATGATATAGATTGGATTGGATCGTACATAGACCCAGAAGACGGTTTGTGGACATCACGTGCCAAACCAGGGCGTCGTGTGGGATCGAAATGGAAAAGGACGAGTTATGCGTCCGAGTGTGACATGGAGGAGATTGTGTAAGGAAGAAATAAAAGCTACTGACCAGTCTTGGAGTCCGGTTGAATAGACTGGAGAGAAGAGAATGAAATGGCCACGTGCTAGTGAAGCCTTATGTTCCACTAGGAATACAAGGACAAATGATAATAATGTATGATCGGATTATTCGGAATGTATAGCACATATACACCACATGTTTCAGATAATCTTCGTCATTTCAATAAGCTTTTCGAAATCCAAATTGGTAACAAGCTATCTTAATTAAACAGACAATCCAATGGAAGTTTCACGAATAATAAAAATAACTACAGGATTAGCAATCAAAATACTGAGCATAAGTAGCTTATACAGTAAAACTGACTTAACAAGCAAAATATTGTGAGATGAGCTCAGTTAGTCAATTGATTCTATTTGAACAAAAAGTATATACATAAATACGAGTGAAGGGATAAACATTTAAATTTGATGAACGATGATGTGATTAAATAACAGTCAAAAATGGCTACTAAGGTAGACAGAGGTTGATTATAGTTTCCTTTTTAATACATAAATCATGTTTGAGGCACTTGATAGCTTCGGTCCCAACAAACATTAGTAGAACTGTGCTTGTCTATTTGTTTATTATCTTCAGGGAGTTGAAGAAGTCAGCCTGTTGTCCAGTGTCAATCGGATGTGCAGCGATTGCGCTGTTAAGAATGTTACCTGCCCCCCCCCAGTCGAAAGCTCCTCAGAAATTGTTCATAAAATCTAGGATACGCCGTTACTTCTGTTCTTCCAACTTGAAATCAATAAAATCCCAACAAGCCTTCAGATCAAATTCTTCCGAAGTATAAGTGATAAACTTGGGCACTGTGGTAGAATGTAGTTCCATATTAGATTTGTTTATTTGATATAAAGCGCACAGTGATACAGTATTATTTATTGATTACGTTTCGAGCATAAATTATTGCTCATAATCATATCAATGTAATCACACTTCTTTCGACATCTGATTTTATAGTCCTGTCACCTGATCTCTCTTTGTTTTTTGTTTTTTGATTGGTAGTAAAGTTTTCCATATCTCTGGTATAGGTGTTGCGTCATTCCTATTACATGTGTTGGGTGTGGATTCGATGAACAAAGATTCAGTAATTAATCTCTCTCTCCACCTAGCTATATTAGACTTAAGTACAGTGGTTTTGTCCCACCCTATTGTGTGGTTGTGTGTTAATGAATGTAATGCAATGGCTGAGTGTTTTTCTAGGTTATTGATCTTATTGGGGTCTGCCGTTCTATGTTTAGCTAAATTCCTATGTTCTGTTAATCTAACTGACCCCGACCGGCTAGTTTGACCTATGTATTTGACTTCACAGTCATTACATGGAATTTGGTAGATTATATTATTTTGCTTAATTGGTTCTATCGGATCTTTTAGCCGACAAAGCTTACCTCTAAGTGAGTTTGTTGGTTTAAATGCCACCCTAATTCCAACCTTGTTGAGAATCCTACGTATGGTTTCTGATGTTCCTTCCTTGTATGGTATCACAATAGAGGTGTTGATTTCCTTTCTACTTATGTTGTCACTATTATTTGTATTTGTATTAGTGTTATTATTTTGCTTCTTATGTGTCCGTGTGAATTTCTTAATAAAATGATGGGGATAATTATTAGTTATTAACGCTTCTTTTATGTGTTTCAATTCCTTATTTAAGTCCTTACAATGACTAGTGAGTTTCTCAGCTTAAATAAGGAATTGAAACACATAAAAGAAGCGTTAATAACTAATAATTATCCCCATCATTTTATTAAGAAATTCACACGGACGCATAAGAAGCAAAATAATAACACTAATACAAATACAAATAATAGTGACAACATAAGTAGAAAGGAAATCAACACCTCTATTGTGATACCATACAAGGAAGGAACATCAGAAACCATACGTAGGATTCTCAACAAGGTTGGAATTAGGGTGGCATTTAAACCAACAAACTCACTTAGAGGTAAGCTTGTCGGCTAAAAGATCCGATAGAACCAATTAAGCAAAATAATATAATCTACCAAATTCCATGTAATGACTGTGAAGTCAAATACATAGGTCAAACTAGCCGGTCGGGGTCAGTTAGATTAACAGAACATAGGAATTTAGCTAAACATAGAACGGCAGACCCCAATAAGATCAATAACCTAGAAAAACACTCAGCCATTGCATTACATTCATTAACACACAACCACACAATAGGTGGGACAAAACCACTGTACTTAAGTCTAATATAGCTAGGTGGAGAGAGAGATTAATTACTGAATCTTTGTTCATCGAATCCACACCCAACACATGTAATAGGAATGACGCAACACCTATACCAGAGATATGGAAAACTTTACTACCAATCAAAAAACAAAAAACAAAGAGAGATCAGGTGACAGGACTATAAAATCAGATGTCGAAAGAAGTGTGATTACATTGATATGATTATGAGCAATAATTTATGCTCGAAACGTAATCAATTAAATAATACTGTATCACTGTGCGCTTTATATCAAATAAACAATTCTTCCGAAGTAATTTGATTTGGCAGCTACTTGTAAACTGATACACTAAGCTGGAGGTAACATGGGAAGAGGACCTGGAATAAAACGCCCATTGTTTTCTATGCAAGAATTAACCCAGTTGCAAGGAAAGTTGGCTTCAGCATGGATACCTCGATATTGCCTGCTTTCTTAATTATATATTAATGATGGATAGTGGGTAGAAGTGGAATTCAGGGTGCGCATTTCATCGGCTGGATATACCTGCCTCCCAGTGATGTTGTTCCCACTGGTGGCCTAGTGGAAAACGTTCCGGCGTTTGAAGCGATCGGTGATGAGTTCGAATCCCGGTGGAAATAACGTCACTCATTGGGAGGCAGGTACATCCAGCTGACTGATTAGTCCCAAACAGGGCAAAATGAGTGCCCTGGATACCAAGACACTACTGAAATAATATGGGTCTGTTCTATCCTGCTCCCATTGTAGCTGTTGCTGCTTTCAAACTTATAGACAGGAATTTGTGAACGACATTTTTCAGTTAACTGTAATGGTCAAACTACACTAGGTAACTTTAGTTGGTCAACTGACTGTTGGTCTTTGCAAACTTTCAACAGAGATGCCTAGCTTATTTAGATTTCTGCCATCCAACTAACTAGCTGAGGTTTTTAATATCTAATGGTTAGGGGTTGACTTTAAAAACCAGTCAGGCAACTGCATAATTAACCAGCTAGGCCTTTTAATTTCACTAAAGCCTACCCGATCTGTCATTCCAATAGTAAAGTTACTCAGTTGTCTCATTTACACTTATTGTTTTAATGCAAAAATTCCCATTTAGGCATTTAGTAAAACAAACAATGTGAGAGAAGGAATATTTCTTTTCAATTAGTTCCTCATCAATTGCTCTACACTAATATATGTAGCATTTTCAAAACGTAAAATTACATACCAATCTAGTGGCGAAATTAGAAAATGACCCCCGGAAAGTATCATAAGTGGGTTAGAATTTTATTGCTGTTATTTAGATGAAGCATTCTTGATTGTGAATAGCGAGAACGATGCAAGGATTATACTAGATAAATTTAATAGCGTCCATTCAGCGATAAACGTCACCATTGAAACAGAAAGTGATGGCAGCCTAACTTTCTTATGTGTTCGATTGACAAGGAAGACGGAGGAAACTGTAAACGGAAACCAACGCCAACAGGCCAATACACCTACTTCTTGAGTTTCATCCCCTTACAATATAAACGAAATCTAGTCAAATGTTTGATCCATCGGGCAAGATTCATTTGATGCAGAACTTCAAATTATCTATGATCTACTTAGTAGTAATGGATAACCAGGAACGGTTCTTGCTAAAAAACATAGACACGTCTAATATGAAAACCAGAATACCAACAGTCTCCAAGAAACCATTCATCCTAAGACTATAATTTCGAGGTGACATCAGCGAAATTGTGATACAGCGCCTAAGACGTGCCATTAGAAGATCAGATAGTGCAGCAAAGTTATGCCGTGCATTCTGCAGTCGGCCGATGATGACCACACGAACCAAGGACAGACTACCTGACTTGTCTTCTATGCATATTTTTATCAGTTGAACTGCTCCTGTGGAGCGAGTTACATTGGACGTACAGTTGGGCAAATCCGTCGTTGAATCACTGAGCATCATCCTTTAAAGGACAAACCAGATCGATACGAAGGTCATTACTCTCACATCTGATTGACACTGGTTACCGAGTTAATATTCATAACGCCTTTAAAGTTATTTATCACATTCCTTCTAACCTCACCCATGCTCTACAAGTTCATCTTTTACATGCAGCAGAAACCATCGGAATCCACCTAAACAAGCCAAGTTTGTGTGATCAGAAGAAATTCGTACAGCCTCTTTCTTTGCCTTGGCCATCTGTATACTTCATCTATTACAACAAGACCCTTCCTTTCATTGATCCCATAAATGATTATCACTAATATTTCAATACCTCTATTGTTGTTATTATTGTTATTATTATTATTATGGTTTTAGCCAACTCGTCTCCCCCACCCCCACCCCCAGGTGTCTCTAATTATCCTCAACAACTTACCACTTGACGTAATATTTCATTTTCACTCCTTAGTTATTATTATACAAAATATCAATCATGTAACAACCTGTTTAGAATTTTACAAAATCTTTCTACTGTAATTAATGTATGTTTTATGTCAATGATGGATCGTGGCTAGCAGTGGAATCCACGATGCGCATTTCATCCTATTTGGGACTCGTCAGCTGGATGTACCTACTTCCTAGTGAGTGTTGTTCCCACCCGGATTCCACTGCTAGCCACGATCCAGCATTAACATAATTAGAATGCAGATAATATCGAGGTATCCGCACAGGAGCTCATATGCCAACAGAGACCGATCAATTCGGTCTAATCAAAGACAGTATCATATAAAAACAATTATACTAATTTATGCTTTAGTTAATTGTCTTAATTAACTGATCAATCATCACCTTGATACTTTGAGATTGATAACCCTTCATTAAATAACTCCCATCACCAGATCGGTATGTAATTTTACATCTTGAAAATGCTACATATATTAGTGTAGAGTTACTGATGAGGAACTAAATGAAAAAGAAATATTTCTTCACTCACATCGTTTGTTTTGCTCATTGCTTTTCTGTGGCAAATTAAATTTTTGTTACAGTGTTGCATCCATGGGTCAGTACATACATTTCCTTAACTTTGTGTCTAGTCGATATAAAAGTAGTCTAATTAAATGCCTTGCAAACAGATTCGGTAGGATCTGCTCCAGTGACTTGATGCAAAATGAGTTAGAACACATCCATATTATGCTACTTGAAATGGGTTACCCTATACCTTTATCAACAGATACATGAACAAATTAAGTAGAAAATCTGATCAAACGGTTGTTCAAAATAAATCAATATTCTTGAAGCTGCAATTCACACCTAGTGAAGTTCTATTCCACAGGCTGTCTACTGTTATCAAAAGAACCTTTTATGATACTAACCTCTGTTTATCGTTTTCTAGTCGGCCGATAACTGTTGCTCAGACACAAGACAAGCCACCTAGTTCTGCCACTTCTATGTGCATTTATCACTTCAGCTGCTCCTGTGGAGGAAGATATATTGGGCTTACAACTAAGCAGCTTAACAAACGTGTTGCTAAACACCTACAGTCATGGGTAGGAAAAAGACAAGTCAAGACAAGAGACAAGTCAAAACGAAGTTCAATTACGTCAAATTTAGTCAACAGCAGTCACGTAGTAGACAAGATCAAAGTGGTCAACATCATCTACCACATTCCACAAAATCTTACGAACAGAATTCGCACCCGCATTTTGCATATAGCTGAAGCTATGGGAATTAGACAAAACAAACTTAGTCTTTGTGTGCAGCAAAAGTTTGTGCAGTCTTTATCTCTGGCTTCGCCAGAGGAAACCTTATAAATAACTTTAAAGATAAATTAAATTTTCATCTTCTTCTTTACCCATTTTAAACATGTTTACTTATACTCAGTGATGACTGAAGGTGAAATGAAAATTTGCACCACAGCTGGATTCGAACCAGCGACCACTGGGATACCAGTGCGATGCTCTACCAACTCACCTACGGGATCCGACAGCTGACCAGATTTTCATTTCACTACAATCACCAAGAGTTTTGCCGACTACCACGTCAATTCGAATCTGGCAGCGGTCCTAATTTTCATTTCACCTTCAATCATCACCCAGCATAAATACTGCAATCCTGCCAAATTATGCCTGGGATTTCAGGTAGTCAAATGATATTCACCATGTTTATTTATTTGTTTAGACTTTGATTATCTACACATTCCATCCTTTAGGATTGCTTAACTTTTATTATACTAAGTTTTGGTCGACATTGTTCGTCTACATGTTTGTTCCAATTACTTTCATCATCGCTGGGCTAATTATTATTACTACCACTATTATCATTATTATTATGATTGTCTAGATATCTACTATTTGTAAGGTTCATTTCTTAATTACCGCCGAACAAATAATCCACCGTGATTGGTTCAACGTTTTATGTTTAAGAAAATTTAGGTATCACCAGGTAAAGCCAGATGAAAGCTAATTAAAAACAAAATTGTTCACTCTGAAATGACTTCTAATTTTGACAATGCAAATTTTTCAACATCGACAGTGTGCAAAGGTTGTCTACTCACTTTATCCCGGTGTAAATTTAAAACTTACTATCATTATTAGTTTTCCCTTCGGTTCCTAGTGGAACATAGACCTTCAATAGCATGTCTCCATTCCACTCTCCTCTCTGAAATGTTTTCAACCTGACTCCACAACTGCCCACAAGCTCTCATTTCTTCTCACACCATCTCCTCCATGTCACACTCACCTCCGACGCCCAACTCGTCACTTCCCATCTGCGTTCCATTCAACAGCCTGGCCTGGCGTGTGGTGTCCCCGAATGGTCTTCTCAGCGCATGCCCAATCCAATCCACCTCCACTTCCTTCCAGTGCATATTCGTTGGGCTATTGGTTCTTGGTTGGTTCGTTGTCCGGCCACAGTTCCTTCTCGCTCATTCTTATTATTCTGGCCATCTCATCTGATCTTCAGTAACGAGCCAGCGTAAGTAGTTGTCGATGAATGTCTGTAGTTTATTGGAAGGGAATGCCTTTCATAATGCGCCACGTCTCTCAACCATCACACAGAAGCACTGACTTGACTGACTTTGTGTTGAAAATCCGGATGTTGTTCCACATGCTGAGTGCAGAAGATCTCCACATTGCTTTCAGGTTAATGAACGCTTGTCTTATTTTTCCGATTCCGACTTTGACATCTTCGTCTGTGCCACCTGTAGTTGAAACAGTGCTGCCTAGATAGGTGAAGGAGGCTACTTCATTTAAGTTTCTCTCGTTCATGGTGATTAGAGCTTGTTGTTGTTGTTGCTGGTTGTGTATCTTCATCACCTCTGTCTTATCTATATTCAGTTGAAGTCCTGTCTTCGCTGCCTGGCCTCTTCTGTCAACTTGTTGGATTTCGCCTGTAGATCATTTAGTTTGTGTGACATCAGACACAGGTCATAGGCGAAATACAAATCTTCTAGGTTCTTTTCCGCAGTCCAGCCAGCGTATCCCCCTATTCTCACAGCTCCTCACTGTTTGCTGCATGATCCAGTCCAGTCGACCACAATCAGGAAGATGATCGGTGATAGTAGACAGCCTTGTTTCACTCCTGTCATCTCTTCGAAGGCATCACTGAGCTTCCCATTGTGAATCACATGGCATGTGGCGTCTTCATACAGTTATTGAATGAGATTGATAAAGGTTTGTGGTATTCTATGAGTTTGATACTGAATGCTATTTTGAGTATGCAATGCTGCAAAGTTCCATACTAGAGTGAAAACCACATACAAATAAATAAAGTGAGTACTAAACTGATTCTTGTATAGCCGAAAAGCTTTCTGGTCAAGTTGATAAGTCGATAAATCAATGCAGGTTATAGCTCAATGACAAAAGATTGACTTTAACACCGGAATCCCCTTTACTACTTCATTCATAACTAACATAATGTTTAGATTGGAAATACACTTCTCACAATCTTTCAGTTTATTCTTTCACACACTGAAATTGTAGCGTTGACATTTTCATCTTGATCATGTGTATATTTTGTCGAGACTAACTTCATTAGATTGCCTCGATCGAATTTTATTTTGTATGCAATAATGCAATAAAATTCCTCTGCATTGGTTGGTGGCTAAAATCAGAATTCATATTATATTTGTATGTATCTTTACTCAAACGTGACTACAGTTAGTAATACTGTTTATCTACTTATCCTTAACATGTTATACTTAATTTCGGACATTATACGTTGTATAGCGTATAGGACTCCTTTTACATCTCCAATAATTACAGTATTTATCCTTTGGAATGAAATATTTTCTTATCAATTTTTTAGAAAATTTGTGTTTTAGGGTAAGATAAACGACACAATTAAAGATGTAGAGGTTTGGTGTAAGTAGATAGCTGTCTATATAGAAAATCTACTCCAAAATTGATATGCGCACAATAAAAATCTCAAGGCAAACAATACAGTTTATGAGTAGTATCCAACTCTCACTTTTCTTCTGTTCAAAGCACTTAAAATTCTCCTGAATTCATTTGCTTGAAAAAAATCTTCCATCCATGTCTGACTTCATAAACTTTTAGGTACATGAGAATTAAAAACTATAAATCTGCTTTAAATTAAAGTCTATGCTCTGTGCCAAAATGATCATTGTCATACAAGATTCATATTGCAAATTCATCAGTTGAATAAGAAGACACAAAGAAAAAGAATACTTGTATAGTCAATGCTCTTTAATGCATTACTCATGAACTAAAAGTTTTACATCATTCACTGCGAGGCAGGTACATCCAGCTGAACAGTATCAAATAGAACAAAATGCGCATACTGGATTCCACTACTAGCCGCTATCCATCGTGAACTGGCGACGAATAATGCTGCTGTCCACCCCAAGCAAAATATTATGCCACATCATCCCGGAATGACTAAACGATGCGCTGGATTCAAAATTACCAACAAAGCAGGTTGGCTGCCTTCAGGAAGAACAAATAATGTGTGGATTAAATAAAGGCTGCATACCACTTCCACTATTCACCCATCCACAAATATCATTCAAGTACTCACATACTGAAAAGTATCTAGTGTTTGCCTGACTACTTATGTCACTTCGACTATGTAGCTAAATGCTCGTTTCCAACATATTTCGATGAAATAGGATAACAATCTGATCTCACAACTGAAATAAATATCACCATTGGAAATTTTACTATCAACCAGGTATGCATGTTTCAAATTCACACAGTACTGGTTAAATATCTCACAATTTAATCTATCAGTCAGATATCATATGGGATTCGTTGCTATGTGGTGATAAAAATAAATCTGTGAATTTTACTTCTCCATCTATCCACACCCATCAGTTGGATAAAACTCAGGTTGTTTTGAAGTTGTAGAAATATGCAAACCCCGGTTGACAAATGAAGTAAAGATTGTAGCCAAAAAAGAGTGTTTGTCCTCTTCGTAGCAATCTCTTCTCTAACAACTAGACAGTTTCTTTCTCATCCTCTCATATGAAGACATTTTCATGTCTAAATAATAAAATCCACTCATCTTCTTCCTCAATTCGTTACATTCCACTTTACCTGATATTCACAACACATCATCCACAATTGTCATTAAAGTCATTTCGCATAAACTCACACCATATTTGTTTACTTATTCGCCTATTCTATATCCCTCACCTTTGACCTCGTATGCTTTACAACTGATTTTATTCCTTATTTTTAGAATATTATCCACCATACCTGAAAGTCATGTGTTCGACCGTCGATTGGGTGGTGGGAGCACATTGTTTGAGAGTTCCATGCTAGGAAGGAATAGCTATCCAGCTCCCTCCACTTGTTCACTGTTTATTCAACTTTTGTCAATCCAAGATAAATATCGAGTTGAAAACATTGAATGAATCCCAACAAACCTCCAACAAATTGAATCATAACAGTACGCTTGACTGTAAAAATAAAGCATATGAGTGAATACAAATTTAGTATTTTCTTCCTCAACTTATACATAAATACGATTATATGAAGTGGTTGAGAAGAAAGAAGCCTTTCTTTACTGAAATCTTTGCAGAGATGTTTTGCAAATTAGAATAATAAAACTGTCAGTTACAGATTTTGTGATTTATCTCAACCTTTGAACATTCATTTATCAAGAAATATATCACATTGAGGTGTAATATGAATAAGCTTACTAACTGCTCTTTATCCACAAGTTATTTGTAACATATTTCAGTCAATGTGCTGCTTGTAATTAATAAGATCATGTCTGAAGGGAATATAATTTTGTCAGAACAACTTACATGGTCGCTAAGATGATTGAAGTCGAAGAAATCACGAGTTGTATGAAATGAGAATTGGCTTATTATACGCTTCAAGCTTTCATATAGAAGCTACAAAAACACACGCTTAAGCAGAATGATGAAACAATTCAAACTTTATGAAGGATACGTGGATTACACCTTCATAATCTCGAAAAAACAGATGATCTTGAGGATATCCTATTATATTTTAATAACTATCACCCTTCAATCAGGTCCATATTAGAGAAGAATCTTAGTACTAAAATGCCCTTTCCTGATGTACAGCTAGAAAGATGAGACAATCGAACACTCGAAAGGTCTATTCATAGAAAATCCACGTAGAACGGAGAGCCTACGAATTTTTATATTTAGGTGAGTCTAGGCACCAAGCAAAATCTGATTCGCACTATGTGCCATAGAGTCCAAACTATTTGTAGTCACGACACTTTGGAATATGAACTTAATTTTTTAAAATGTTTTGCGTGAAGACCAGTTTCCTGAATGTTTCATTGCTAAAACAATGAAACTGAAAGCAAATAATCATTTTATTTGTACGGCTCCCAAGAAGCCTCTTTTCATTAGGTTACAGTTCTGAGAAGACATATCAGGAGCTATGATGAGAAACCGTTTGATGTGCTCATTGAGAAAGACTTTATATGCTACCAAACTCAGACTAACCTTCTTTACCTACCCAATGATTTGACTATGCGTAAAAGATCACCTCAATGTGGATGGAGTAAGGTATATTGGCCGTACTCAGCGTTTGCTTTCCAAACATAAACCAGTCTGGTTCCACAAAGGAGAAAGGACAGCACTTTATAGCGCTATTTCAGAACATTTGATCTATTTTGATCACCCAGTTAATTCAGAAAACGACTTAAGTGTTATCCATAGACTTCAGTCAAGTCGTGTGAAAGGTGTACCTCTAAGACGTTTTTAAACTGCATAGGCCATGGTAATTAATATTTTAAAGCGTGAAATTTACATTCAAAAGAAATTTGTCCACTCACTTGACTGTCGGTGGACATGACCTACCATGACATCTCGCCCTCAAAATCTTTTCATTCACGCTACATTCTCCCACCCCTATAATTATGATTTCTCACTATATTCACCAGTCATTTGACCATACTACATCATTTCACTTAGTAACCAAATATATCCCTTCGGTTATCATAAATTTTCCTCTCATTACTTCTTCAAAGACTACGTAGTTCTCCTTCTGATTTCTTTTATGAAACATTCCTTTTTGATATCATAAGGACAGAATATTCATATGCGATTGTATAGCTTGCGAATGATATCGCTGGAAAGAGCGTTTCTTCGCAGAATATCTTTTGTTTTAAGCTTCAATACATTGACCGGCATCTTAAACATACTCCACGTAAGGCATATCAATATTTGCCATACGGATTATTTACTTACTTATTCAGGTTATATGGAGTTTTTTGAAAGAGTTGTGGGGATTTGGAAATATTTCAAGTTGTTATTCATCATTGACTGACATCAGTTGGAAGAGCAAAGGAAACCTGGGAGCACTGGACAGCTGTTTCGTCCAACTACTATGGGACTCCTCAGTAGTGTGCACCCACGACCCCGATATAGGGTCGGACCCGTGACCTTCAGCTTCCTTCAGGTTATATGGAGTTGACGAAAATCCTATGAAATAAAATGACGTTAATTTATCCTGTGACTAGTCTTCCCATTCTGTTATTAAAGTCCAGAACCTGTTGAACCAAAGAAACTGTTGTAACTTATCAAACTGCCAAGTTTCAATGTCAATATTCCCGTAAACTCAGAGTGATGAAATATGAGCGTTTCATGTTATCTATCGAGTATCCATGTAATATTAGAGTGTAATTATCGAAAATATTGACTTATCTAAGCAATAAATTAGTTTACTAGCAGAGGACCATCACAATACTTAAGTTCAGTAAATTATTAAGAATGTCATCAACTATTTTATCATGTGTTTCTTTATCTAGGTCAATTTCAAATGATTTATCGCTTTATTAACCTGATACATAACCATTGCTTAAACCATTAGTGAAAATATTCATGGAGCATTCAGTCAGTTTCGAGGTAATAACATGATGTGGAATAAACAAACAATGTGATATATTTCTTGATAAATGAATGTTCAAAGGTTGAGATAAATCACAAAATCTGTAACTGACAGTTTTATTATTCTAATTTGCAAAACATCTCTGCAAAGATTTCAGTAAAGAAAGGCTTCTTTCTTCTCAACCACTTCATATAATCGTATTTATGTATAAGTTGAGGAAGAAAATACTAAATTTGTATTCACTCATATGCTTTATTTTTACAGTCAAGCGTACTGTTATGATTCAATTTGTTGGAGGTTTGTGGGGATTCATTCAAATTACAAAAACTGCTTCAGTAGTACGGGATACCACAAACCTTTGTCAATCTCATTCAACAACTATATGAAGATGCCACATGTCAAGTAATTCACAATGGGAAGCTCAGTGATGACTTTGAAGTGAAGACAGAAGTGAAAGAAGGCTGTCTACTATCACCGATCATCTTCCTGATTGTGGTCGACTGGACTGGATCATGCAGCAAACAGTGAGGAGCTGTGAGATTAGGGGGATACGCTGGCTGGACTGCGGAAAAGAACCTAGAAGATTTGTATTTCGCCTATGACCTGTGTCTGATGTCACACAAACTAAATGATCTACAGGCGAAATCCAACAAGTTGACAGAAGAGGCCAGGCAGCGAAGACAGGACTTCAACTGAATATAGATAAGACAGAGGTGATGAAGATACACAACCAGCAACAACAACAACAAGCTCTAATCACCATGAACGAGAGAAACTTAAATGAAGTAGCCTCCTTCACCTATCTAGGCAGCACTGTTTCAACTACAGGTGGCACAGACGAAGATGTCAAAGTCGGAATCGGAAAAATAAGACAAGCGTTCATTAACCTGAAAGCAATGTGGAGATCTTCTGCACTCAGCATGTGGAACAACATCCGGATTTTCAACACAAAGTCAGTCAAGTCAGTGCTTCTGTGTGATGGTTGAGAGACGTGGCGCATTATGAAAGGCATTCCCTTCCAATAAACTACAGACATTCATCGACAACTACTTACGCTGGCTCGTTACTGAAGATCAGATGAGATGGCCAGAATAATAAGAATAAGCAACAAGGAGCTCTGGGAACGAACCAACCAAGAACCTATCACCCAACAAATATGCAGAAGGAAGTGGAAATGGATTGGGTATACACTGAGAAGGCCGATTGCGGACATCACACGTCAGGCCAGGCTGTTGAGTGGAACCCAGATGGGAAGCGACGAGTTGGACGTCCGAGGTGAGAGTGACATGGAGGAGATGGTTTGTTGAAGAAATGAGAGCTTGTGGGCCGTCGTGGAACCAGGTTCAAAAGATTTCAGAGAACAGAGTGCACTGGAGACGTGCTACTGAAGCCTTATGTTTCATTAGGAACCCAAGGGACTAATAATAATAATAATTGAGTGGAATTCAGCAACTACACTCCATAGCAATCGGACACAAAATTGACTTTAACGTAACTAAGGTCCTACAAAAGTTTTTGGGTCATACCAAGAAAGATTGACAGCCGAAGCTCTAAATCTATGGGTAGATCCAGACAGTTTGAACAGACGAGATGGAGTATAGTTAGCTGCCCCTCTTGGCAACTACCAATTAGTAAGCAGAAAGAGTGACTCAAAACATTTACCGTCAATACTAGTCTCAACTCCATTATTTCTGCATCAACAACAACACAGTATGGATTTAGAAGTAGTATTCATCATGGACTGACATCAGTTGGGGAATCATTGAAAATCTGGGATCACTGGACAGCTGTTTCGTCCAACTAGTATGGGACTACACAGCAGTACGCACCCACGACCCGGCTAGGGATTGGACTCAGGACGTTCAGGTTTCACGACGAACGCGTTAATCATTCAGCCACTGGGTCGGTTTCCAATGGTTCACAATTTCCAACTTCTGTCAATTCACGATGATATAGCGCGACTGTCACTCAAAGTCTTCGGTTAGCATCCACTTCACTTCCGACTGGTTGACCCTACTACTTCTAAATTAAAAATCCCCATCCATCTCAAAAATACATTACTGTTTAGTGCCCATTAGTGACTTGCTTCCAGATGGATATCAGAAAACTTTATTGAGAAGCCGTGACCTCTGGGGTCAACCAGCCGAAAGTGAAGTAGATGCTAACTGAAGACTTTGAGTGAAAGTCGCGCTATATCATCGTGAATTGATAAAAGTTGGAAATTGTGAACCATTGGAAACCGACCCAGTGGCTGAATGATTAACGCGTTCGTCGTGAAACCTGAACGTCCTGAGTCCGATCCCTAGCCGGGTCGTGGGTGCGTACTGCTCAGGAGTCCCATACTAGTTGGACGAAACAGCTGTCCAGTGCTCCCAGATTTTCAATGATTCCCCAATCGATGTCAGTTCATGATGAATACTACTTCTAAACTAAAAATCCCCATTCATCTCAAAAATGCATTACAATATGGATTGATTTGATTCATTATTACTGTCATCATCACCACCACCATCATTATTACCATTCATTTCCACTTTATTCCGGTAAATCAATGCGAAGGACATTCGTTAACACTATTCAACACGTTATTCCACCTGAAATTGTATACACATCTACCTCATTCTTTTCAATTTGTACTTATAAGAATTACAGAATGACTACAACGTCATCGGTGACCTTTTTGTCTGATGTCTACAATCAAGACGAATATGAACATGTAAACACACACGAACACGTACACGGCATATGACAAGGAACATACAATTTCACACTGAATGGTCATAATTTAGAAAGACATTGACTGTACGAAGAGGATTGGACAAGGAGATTAAATTCGCTTTTTTTGAATTCATTTGCATATCCTTGAATATTTTAATTTTGATTATTTCCCTGAAGAAGCTTGGACTAGAATTCTGTGCGAAACAAGGTTGGAATTATTTGATTTCAACTCGCTGTAACTTACACAAATACAATCCATGTGTAATGTCAACCTTTTATTCAGCACCCAATATTTGCCATACTATACGATCAAATCTTGATCATAGTTTATATAAACCGGTGTTCATCATTATTGCTATTTCAATCAATTAGATTACTGAATAAATTTGGGTAGAATAAGAAAAAGGAAGTTTACAGTACAAAAT
Source organism: Heterobilharzia americana (assembly GCA_944470555.2). NCBI lineage: Eukaryota > Metazoa > Platyhelminthes > Trematoda > Strigeidida > Schistosomatidae > Heterobilharzia > Heterobilharzia americana. The sequence continues at coordinate 23,683,749 of OX104133.1, read as the reverse complement.
GATATGACTATCAGTTACATACACTTTAGAGCTACACAATTCATTGCAAGATTTTCTTATTACTTTTGCGTGTCCCTTGGGTTCCTAGTAAAACATACGGCTTCAGTAGTGCAACGCCATTTCACTCTCTTCTCTCCACTCTTTCCAATCTCACTCCACAAATACCCATAACCCATCATTTCTTACTCACACAATCTCCTCCATGTCACACTCGTCCCACGTCCAACTCATCCTTTACCACCTAACTTACACTCGACGACCTCACCTGTCACATGATGTCTCCAAACCGTCTTCCCAGTCCATATCCATGTCCATGTCCATGTCCAATCCAATCCAATCCATCTCCACTTTATTCTTCTTCTGTATATTTCTTTGGTGGTGGTTTCTTTCTTGCTTCGTTGGTTGGTTGGTTGGTTGGTTAGTTGGTTGCCAGGACACACTTCCTCCTTGCTTATTCTTTCTCGCCATCTCATCTCATCTCATCTCACCATCTCATCTGATCCTATACAATCTCATCCCATCTCATCTCATCTCATCTCATCTCATCTCATTTGATCTCACTCATCTTCAGTATGGAGTGAGTGTATGTGGCAGGTGTTCATGTATGTCTGTAGTTTATTGGAGGGAAATGATACTCATAATGCACTAAGTCTCTCAACCCTCACATGGAAGCACTGACTTGACTGATATTGTTGTTGAAAATCTGGATGTTGTTCACGCTTTATGCTGAGTGCAGTGCAGTAGATCTCCATACTGATCTCCACAAATTAATGAAGGAATACGTGTCTCACTGTCTTTCCGATGGTGACTGCCTTTGACATTGTGATGTGTGTCGCTGCCGCTGTTACCGCTGTGTGTAGTTGAGAGGATGTTGCCTAGGTAGGTAGGAATGTGAAGGAGACAACTTGCCTTTCTATTTCTCCCATTGCTGATGACTGGTGCTTGTTGTTATTGTTGTTTGGGCGGTATCTTCATCGCCTCTGTCTTCTCTACGTTCACCTGAAGGAAGTGTCATCTTCGCTGCCTCTCCTCGCCTCTTCTGTCAACTTGTTATTTTTCGCCTGTACATCTTCCAGTTTTTGCCACTATTGGAACATAATATACTTCAAAATTAGGAAATTAATAATTTTAAGTTGTACAACAATACCTCTAATAAATCCATGTAACATGTAAGAGAATTACTAACTACATAGAGAAAAGAAATGTTAGAAAGAAAAATATAATGATGAATCAACAAAGAGTTACGTAATGAAAATGGAATGAAACAGGATTGAAGGGCTAACTACACTCTACTTCTGTATGCAAAGGTCAGGTTGAAAGCATTTTATTGCAATCGCTTCCCCGAGATGTAAAAATGCAGACATTTTCTGTACGTTGATTATTCTCAAAGTACTCGAAGTTTTAACCTGATATTCTGTGTTTGTGAAGTGTCTAGCAACCTTACTTGGTTGAAATTTTACTTCCTTTCAAGCACAGATTCTTGAGAATATGCTCAGTAAATCAAATAGATGTCACCCTCTCAATCTTTCCAATGATCTTGTTACCACAAGAGCATGTGAACTCATAAATACAGTTGGAGGTGACATAAGCAGAGCAATTATCGAATTTCGCCTGATATAACGAGCTTGTGGTCTTATATGCTGATAAAAATTTAGTCGCAAAAAAGCTGCTTCTCGGGTACTCCTTCGATTTTCGCGTCTATATTTACCTTAAATGTATGAAGTGTAAGAACCCTTTGTTCATCAGTTAGGTGTTGATTTCTTTCTCTCTAAAAATCTATGCTTGAAAGGAAGTAAAATTTTAACCAAGTAAGGTTGCTAGACACTTCACAAACACAGAATATCAGGTTAAAACTTCGAGTACTTTGAGAATAATCAACGTACAGAAAATGTCTGCATTTTTGCATCTCGGGGAAGCGATTGCAATAAAATGCTTTCAACCTGACCTTTGCATACAGAAGTAGAGTGTAGTTAGCCCTTCAATCCTGTTTCATTCCATTTTCATTACGTAACTTTTTATTTATTCATGATTAAATTTTGAGGGAGTTGTGGAGATTTGGAAATATTTCAAGTTATTATTCATCGTAGACTGACATCAGTAAGAGGAACAAAGGAAACTTGGGAGCACTGGACAGCTGGCTGTTCCGTCCTAGTATGAGACTCCTCTGCAGTGCGCGTCCACGACCCTGCACCCACAGGGATCGAACCCGCAACCTTCAGGTTCCGCGGTCAGCCGGGTTACCATTGAACCACTGTGTCAGAATCTAATGCTCCATATTTCTAACTTATGTTAGCTCACGATATAGCGCAACCGCCACCCATTGTCATTGTTGAGTAACTGTCCTCACAACCATCATGCTTTGACTCCACCGGTCACGATTCATGATTATTATTTTCTTTCTAACATTTTTTTCCTCTATGTAATTAGTAATTCTCCTACATGTTATATGGATTTATTGGTGATTTTGTCGTACTACTTATTACGGTTATTAATTTCCTAATTTTGAAATATATTATGCCCTAATAATATTCGTAGCTCTAAATAGTATTCAACTGAAGAGTATTCATGAAGTGAAATGGTGATATCATTTTATTTTGCAAATTTTATGCTTATTGATCTATCCAAATTATGATTACTGTTATTATTGTTATGAATACTAAAGGTAATTCAATCTAGCATAGCAGATCTTATCAACAGTAGATTGTTCATCAATTAATAACAGCTTATAATGTCATTTCAAGTGAATACTAGTGTAATTTAGTTTGAATACTATTCATGAATGCTGCATTAAGCATAAAAACCCCATTCACCTCAAAGTGCATTACCGTATAGGTCGAATGCGTAGGTTAGACTGACTGATTACAGTTATTCAACTTAATAGAACACAGGAGCTTAGCTAAGCTTAAAACGAGCCCTACTAAGATGAGTAATTTAGACAAGGATTCAGTTATAGTCATGTATGTGATAACACACAACCTCATAATTAAAGTCTAACAGAGTAACAATGAGGGAAAGTGGCCGGACAAGTTGAAACTTAAAATTTTTTTCTCATCCGTTCAACACAAAACAGGCATAATAGAAATAAATCAACACAGATTCCAGATAAATGAGAAATTCAACCACCAATCAAATCAAGGTATGAGAAACAGAAGAACTGTAAACAGCCTTTTCAATGAAACAGTAGTTACACAATCCTTCGAAAAAAATAAACAAACAGATTGGTCAGTTAGTGACTAACAGGTTAACATTACGTCATCAAAACGAAATGTTTTAGGGTGAAATATTGGATCGATTGTGTATGCATACGGAAAATATGCAGTAGGTTAACAAGATGACTAATAGGTCAAAAAGTGAACAAGTCACAAGTAATCATACTAATTATAATCAATAATCGAAGTGAAGTATGATGAGAATCTTAATGGGAGATTGCACCTACCATGTTAAACTATGGAGAAGTAAACTGCAAAGCAAGAATAAGGCGAATATTGGAGTAGTAAAGAAACTCAACTAAGGATTATGACCACGGTAAAATAAGAGAATGGATGTACCTCTTCTGTACACAGAGATCAGGCCTTAATTGTTGTATTGCTAATGCCTCCACTTGGCTTGACTTTACATTGGATTTCGAAATAAAGATGATAGGGAAGCGATATGACCTGAGTTGATCAAATAATCCAAGATGAAACTGTTGATTGACTTGCGTTCTCCTCTGGACAGTCTGGTAAGATAGTGCTTGGAGATGTGTTTGTAAATACTGTGCTTTGTGCGACCTACACAACCAGCTTCACAAGGCCAGGTAAATTGATTGATACACATGGATGTGGCTCAAAGTGACAGTTTGTCCTTCAAACTACCTTAAATCAGCTATCAGCTAAAGGAGATCATTCGCAGTTCGGCAGTATATAATGTTTTCCGGAATGCTTTGGAGAGATGATTCTTCAATAATTTTGTTATGTTATCTCCTGTCAGTTCGATATTTATGAATAAGGTCTTCTTGGGAAGAATAAGAACTTGTCCATGTAGCTGTTTTGGCTTCGTGTCTTTTCCGATGAACCTTGTGGGGTAGCCATTCTGAGGAAGCATTACCTGCAGACATTCTACCTCATCTACCAATGTCTCATTTATCCATATTATTCTGATTCTCATGCTAATCGAAAGAATAAGGTTTCCTTCTTGGTTCAATGGTCGTTAACTTTGGAAATGAATGTACTTTCCATTCCAAGAAGCCATCAGGTCTCCTCTTCAACGAGATATCAAGAAATTAAAATTCTGAGTTGTTCTAAACTTTCACCTTGAAACTGATAGAAGGATGACTGGTTTTAAGAAGTATGTCATCCAGATCAATTTCCTCATAGCAGGTGATGAAAGCATCACCCATATTATCTTCTATGCAGATGAAAATACCCAATGAGTGGACATGGTAAGGTATTTTTTTGGAATTAACCATGAAGCAATTTCCTAGAAGAAGGCCCAGCAGTGACATCATGGCTAATCCATTTTTTTGTCGATAAAGTTCGTTATACAACTTGGATTGCACATTAAAGATGGATCGTAGAAGTCATCATCATCACCATCAATATCAACATAGGACCAGTCATTACTGCGTAACGGTCCAACTTGTGACAGCTCATATCAGTGCATCAAGTAGAAACGTAGTGAGGTGAAAGATGAAGATAAGAAAATTCAGTCAAAAGAAATGTGAAGTACGAGAAGAAAGAAAGGAAGAATGAAAAAACTGTGAGAATCGGCATAATGTTAAGATGAGGATAATGTGTGTGGGGTACATCTGCGCCACTGACATCAACTCTGAGTCATATCCCCTAGAGTCTCCAACAACTGGTTCCTCGTGTCCCGCGGACCCCAACCACCTAGTCTGCATCGTCCTACATGGTTCAAACCAACAGTCAAACAATTCATGCATTGATGCTGTGTTTTAGCATGGCCACCTAGGGCCTTTCTCCAGGCTGGGCCTACTTCAGCCAACATTGTGTGACGAGGCAATCGGTGACTAGCAATACGTAGTACATATCTCAACCATCTCAATCAATGAAGGTTCATAACCTCGTCAGCGATTTCATTTTCAAAGCTGTATAAACATTCACAAATTTATACATTTTTCGAGTATAAGAATTTGATAGTAATGATGGATAGTGGTTAGCAGTGGAATCCAGCTTGATGCGCATTTCGTCCTACTTGAGACTCAACAGTCAGCTGGATGTATCTGCCTCCCAGTGAGGAGTGGTGTACTTACTCGGCACATCTCTCAGTTAGAAACACTGCCATAAGACTTCTCGACCAACGAAGTCGAATGCCGCCTTCAGGTAGAGAAATACAGCTTTTGTCGGGCATCTGTAAGCGTGTCTGTGTTCCAGGACCTGGCACAGTGTGAATATTTGGTCGATACACCCGCGACCGGGTCTAAATCCTGTCTGGTTTTCTCAGACTTGCTCTTCCCGAGCTTCACTCAGGCGTCGGAGAATTATAGAACCTAGGATCTTGGACACTATGTTCGTCAGGCTGATTCCTCTGTGGTTATCACAAGAGGACTTCTCGCCTTTCTTGAAGACTGGAACAGTCAGTGATTTAGACCAGTCAGAGGGGATTGTATTTGATTTCCACATACTGGTTAACACTTCCGTTAACCTGACTAAGAGCACTCCACCACCATCCTTGTATACCTCTCGAGTTAGTCCGTCTACTCCTGTTATCCTTCCTCGTTTCGAGTTACCTACAGCTTTCTCAACTTCTGCAAGTGTTGGGGGGGCTATCTCGATGTTCCATTCAGGACCCGACTGGATAGCGGGCAACGCAATGATGGCTGGAGGTCAGTCAAACTGTTCCTCGAAGTGTTCTGCCCAACGCTTTAGTTGTCTCCCCTGCGGGTGAATCGCAGACCCGTCCTTCTCCGTCATGGCCTCATTAACCGTTGTTGACCTTCTCACCTCGACCCCAGTTTCCTTAATAAGTCTAAATAATTGTCTACTGTTACCAATCACCACTGCCCTTTCCATCCTTTTAGCCATTGCTGTCCACCACTGTTCGCCGTCGTTGAGTAGACTTTTTCTCAATCTATTTTTAAGTTGCGCTCGCTCTTCATTGTACCCAGAGCCTGTAGGGATGCGTCCACGTGCATCCATTAGTTTAGAAGAAGTTTCTGATTTCCACTGGCTCTTTTTAGCTATTATTTCGGAGTTGGCTACGGTCTACAGCGCTGCTTTTACAGCAGACTGAAGATGGCACCAAGCTTCTTCTGGATGAGTGATAGTCTTTTGTTCCGATAACTGCCTAGCCGACTTCTCATTGAACACAGAACACTGAACATAGGTTATGGGTTTTGACGCAGTTAAGTAAGAAACAAATAGTCTTTGTGACTGGACCATTCGCAACTGTTCACATCATCTCACCCCATGTCTGTCAAGGTATGCTTAATAAAATGTCTAAGTAACTGGGTCAGAAAACCAAAATAAGGGAATGGAACACATCAAAAAGACACTAATATGGGAGTAAAACTTGGGCACTGCGGTAGACAAACAAACACTCTTTCTTAATAAATACCCTCCAGAATTTATTGAAAAACTCATTAAGACTGATAAGAAGAGGAGTGGTAATGTTTGTGGTGATCACAACATGCCTAAGAAGGAATTCAGATAATCTGTAGTGTTACCGTATCAAGAAGGCGCAATGGAAATCTTACGTAGAATTCTTGACAATTCTTTGATGAGACTGGCATTTAAACCTACAAACTCGCTCACAGAGGAACAATGTCAGCTAAATATCCAGTAGAACCAATTAGGCAGAATAACCTAATCTATCATATACCTAACATGAAATGACTGTGGGGTCAGGTATATAGGTCACAGCAGCCAACCGATGTTAGTCCAAGTAGCAGAGCACACAAATTCAGCGAAACACACAACGGTAGACCCTATTGAGTTAAGTGACGTAGAGAAAACTTGACTGTGACTGTGCGTGCACTGTGGCCCATAAGCGCACAATAGGTTAGTGTGATAGAGTGACAATTCTAGAATCTAAGTGGGGGAAGGGGTATAGATTAATCATAGAATCTTTGATCATTGAGTCAGCACCTAACACATGCAACAGGAATAACAAATCACAAGTTGCAAATACCAGGCAAAAAGAATAAGCAAGGAGGAAGTGTGTCCTGGCAACCAACTAACCAACCAACCAACCAACCAACGAAGCAAGAAAGAAACCATCACCAAAGAAATATACAGAAGAAGAATAAAGTGGAGATGGATTGGATTGGATTGGACATGGACATGGACATGGATATGGACTGGGAAGACGGTTTGGAGACATCATGTGACAGGTGAGGTCGTCGAGTGTAAGTTAGGTGGTAAAGGATGAGTTGGACGTGGGACGAGTGTGACATGGAGGAGATTGTGTGAGTAAGAAATGATAGGTTATGGGTATTTGTGGAGTGAGATTGGAAAGAGTGGAGAGAAGAAAGTGAAATGGTGCTGTACTACTAAATCAGTATGTTTCATTAGGAACCCAACGGGCAAATACTAATAAACGTTTAATTAAAGTAAAACTAAAAATTGACTACTTACGTCCACTACTCGATGTCCGGAAAGAATACACTATACTCCTGGATTAAAGTAGACTTCACTGACTTAACAATCACATGAATAATATTCCATGAAGAACAAATTAATTGAGAAGAACATCTGTGACTTATTAATATTCGTAACTTTTGAGGGAATTTGTCAGTGATTTTTTTCAGAATTAACCAACCCATATATAATTGAATATACAAAGACTATCAGTCGATCTAATTGGTTAGAATTTGTTACAGAAAATGAAAAGCGCTATTGTATAATAAGTACAAGCTGCACTAACGATTCGTTCATCACATTTACCTAATGTGTTTGTAAGAAGCATTGTATCGGCCAGCAAAAAGAACGCCTACACCAAACCAAAAAATTGAATTAGAGGTTACGGTTAACAACAGACTGTCTAACCTATTCCTTAATTGATCGCCTAACTAACTAACCAACTAAATAACTAACTAATAAAACCAACCAAACAACTAAATAACTAACTAACTAACCAACCAACTAACTAACTAACTAATTAACTAACTGATTAACAAACTAACTAATTAACTAAATGAATAACTAACTAACTAACTAAATAACTAACTAACTAACCAACCAACTGACTAAATAAATAACTAAATAACTAACTAACTAACCAACTAACTAAATAACTGACTAACTAACTAACCAAACAAACAACTAAACAACTAACTAACTAACTAATTAACAAACTAACCAACTAACTAACTAACTAACGAACTAACAAACTAAATAACTAACTAACTAACTAGCAAACTAAATAAATAACTGACTATCTAACAAAAAAAAACAACTAAATAACTAACTAACTAACTAACTAACTAACTAAATAACTAACTAACTAAACAACTAACTAACTAACCAACTAACTAACTAAATAACTAAACAACAAAATAATAATTAAATAGGCAACGAAATAAAAACTAACTAACTAACCAACCAAACCACTAACTTACTAAATAACTAACCAACTACCTAACTAACTAACTAACTTACCAACAAACTGACTAACTAAACTAAATAAATAACTAACTAACTCAACAACTAACTAACGAACTAACTAACTAACTAAGTAACTAACTAACTAGCCAACCAAACAACTAACAAACGAACTAAATAAATAACTAATTAACTCACTAACCAACCAAACAAATAACTAAATACCTAAATAAATAACTAATTAATGAACTCAATAACTAAGTAACTAACAAACTAACTAACTAACCAACTAAATAAATAATAGCTAACTAACGAACCAACTAACTAACTAACTGAATAGCTAACCAACAAACCAACTAACTAACTGACTAACTGACTAAATAACTAACTAATCAACTAACTAAGTAACAAAAAAACAAAACAACTAACTAACTAAGAAATTAACTAAATAACGAACTAACTAACTAACAAACCAACTAAACAAATAACTAACTAATGAACTAACCAATTAATTAACTAAATAACAAAACAACCAACCAAATAACTAAAGAACTAACTAAGTAAACAACTAACTAACTAAATAACTCACTAAATAACTAAACAAATAACTAAATAAATAACTAACTAACCAACCTAACAACTAAACAACCAACTACCTAACTCACTAACTTAACTAAATAAATAACTAACTAAACAACTAACTAACTAAATTGAAAAATAAACAACCAACTAACTAACAAACTAATTAACTAACCAAATAACTAACTAACTAACTAACTAACTCACAAACCAAACAAACAACTAACTAACTAACTAGCTAACTAAATAATCATCTAACTAAATAACTGACTAACTAACTAACCAACCAAACAACTAAGTAACTAACTAACTAACTAACCAACTAATTAACTAACTAACTAACTAACTAACTAACTGGCTAACTAAGCAACCAAACAACGAACTAACCAACTAACTAATTAAATAACTAAATAACCAACTAACTGACTGACTAACCAATCAAACAACTAACTAGCCAACTAACTAACTAACTAAATAAATAAATAAAAAAATAGCCAACTAACTAACCAACTTACTAACTAACCAACTAACTAACTATTTATATAACTAACTAACCAAACAAACGACCAACTAACTGATTAAGTAAATAACTAACTAACTAAACAAGAAAACAACTAACTAACTAACTAGCTAACTAACTAACCAACTAAATAAATAACTGACTAACTAACTAACCAAACAAACAACTAAATAACTAAATAACTAACTAACTAACTAAATAACCAAATAACAAAACAAATAACTGACTAACCAACTGAATTATTAACTAACTAACCAACTAAGCAACAAACTAAATAACTAACTCACTAACTAACCAACCAACTGACTAAATAACTTAATAAATAACTAAATAACCAACGGACTAACTAAATCACTAACTAAATAACTAACAAACTAATCAACTGACTAAACAACTAACTAACTAACTAACTAAATAACTAACTATCTAACTAACCAACCAAACACAACTAAACAAATAAATAAATAACTAACTAAAAAAATAAATAAATAACTAACTAAATAAATAACTAACTAACTAGACAACCAAATAACTAACTAACCAACTAAATAATTAACAAACTAAATAACTAACTAAATAACTAACTAACGAGCTAAATAAGTAACATAATTTACTAACTAACTAACTAACCAACTAACTGACTAACTAAGTAACTAACCAACAACTAACTAAATAACTAACTAACTAACCAGCCAACTAACTACCTAACTAAATAAATACTAACTAACTAAACAACTAACTAATTAACTAACTAAGTAACTAATTAAACAACTAACTAACTAACTAATTAACTAACTGACCAACCAACTGAACAACTAAATGTCTAACCAAACAACTAAATACCTGACTAACTAACTCACCAATCAAGCAAACGAGCCAACTAAATAACTAACAAACTAGCTAACTAACCAACTAAATAACTAACTAAATAACTAACTAACCTACCAAACAACTGACTAAATAATTAACTAAATAATTTACTAACTAATCAACCAATTAAATAACTAACTAATAACTAACCAACTAACTAACTAACTAACTAACCAACCAACCAACTAACTAACTAACCAACTAAATAATAACTAACTAACTAACCAAACATGTGACTAAATAACTAAATAACTAACAAACTAAGCAACTAACCAACTGACTGATTAACTAACTAATTAAATAAGTAACTAACTAAATAACCAAGCAAACAATGACTAACCAAATAAATCAGTAACTAAATAAATAACTCACTAACTAACTAACTAAATAAGTAACTTACCAGCTAACCAACTAAATAACTAACCAACAAACAATCTAACTAACTCACTGACTAACTAACAAACTAACTGAATAAATAACTAACTAACTAAATCACTAACTAAATAATTAAATTATCAACTAATAAAACAACTAACTAACTAACTAAATACCTAAAAAACTAACCAACCAACTAACTAAATAACTAACTATCTAACTAACCAACTAACTAAATAAATGACTAACTGAAAAACCAAACAACTAACTGACTAATTAACTATCTAAATTTATAACCAAACTACCAATTACATGATTAACTAACTAACTAACTCACTAACCAACTAAATAACTAACTAACTAACTTAATGACTAACTTACTAACTAACTAACTAAATAACCAAACAAATAACTAACTAAGTAAATAAACAACTAACTAAATAATTCACTGAATAACTAACCAACTAACTAACTTACTAAATAAATAACTAACTAACTAACCAACCAACCAACTAACTAAATACCAGACTAACTGATTAATTAAAGAACTAACTAAATAATTAAATAACTAACCAACCAACTAACTAAATACGTAACTAAATAACCAACCAACTAACTAAACGAACTAACTAACTAACTAATCATCATCATCATCATCATTATCAACATAGGACCAGGCATTACTGCGTAACGGTCCGAGTTGCCACACCTCATATCAGCACATCAAGTAAAAAGGTAGTGAGGTGAAGGATGAAGATAAGTGAATGCAGTCAAAAGAAATATAAAGTACGAGAAGAAAGGAAAGAGGAGTGACAAAATAGTGAGATTCGGTATAGCGTTGTTAAGATGAGGATAATGTGTGTATACATCTGCGCCACTGACTTCGGTTCTGAGCCATATCACCTAGGGTCTCCAACCACTGGTTCCTCTTGTCCCGTGGACCCCAACCACCTAGTCTGCATCGTCCTACATGGCTTAAACCAACAGTCAGAGACTTCATACATTGGTGCCATGTTTTAGTCTGGCCACCTCGGGCCTTTTTCCAGCCTGAACCCACCTCAGCCAACATTGTGTGACGAGGCAATCGGTGACTAGGCATACGTAGTACGTGTCCCAACCATCTCAGTCGATGAAGGTTCACAACCTCGTCGACTGACTTACCTCTTCTCCCTAAAACTCTACACCTAACTTCTGCATTACTCACATGGTGACACCACGGAATACGTCCTATACTACGAAGGCAACGGTGGTCAAATACCTGTAACCTTCTCATGTCTTCCACTTTCAATGGCCATGTTTCACAGCCATACAGTAGAACAGAGCGGACTGCTGTGCAGTACACGCGACCCTTAATAGACAAACGAATATCACGGCGGCGCCATAGGTGGCGCAAATTGGCAAAAGCCAATCGAGCCTTTTGTATCCGTGCAGAAATCTCATCGGCAACTAACCCACCGGAGTTGATCCTACTTCCCAGGTAAGTGAAGTGGTCAACACACTCAACCACTTCACTCTCTATTGTTAACCGCGGTACCGCTGAAGACCAGTCCTGGAGCAAAAATTTGCATTTGGGTGGTGAAAATCGCATCCCAAACATTCTCAAATTCCCACTCAAAGTGTTCAGAAGACTCTGCATCTTGTCAGCGTCTTCACCTAACAGGACTATGTCATCTGCATATTCTAGATCTAAGGAAAATTCACCTGTGATCCGGTCAACGTCTTTGTAATTAGGTGACGAGAGGGAAACCTCCATAAGAATATCTATGATAAAATTAAATAAGAATGGGGATAGTGGGCATCCTTGACGGACACCACTTGATGAGTATAGCTCCCTGGACAACTCACCATAGGCTCTAACATGCCCACAAGTGTTCGAGTAGAGAGCTTTCAATAAGGTGATGTACTTACTAGGCACGCCTTTCAGTGACAGACACTGCCATAAGACTTCTCGATCAACGGAGTCAAATGCCGCCTTCAGGTCGAGAAATACAGCTATTGTCGGGCGTCTGTAAGCATGCCTATGTTCCAGGACCTGGCGCAGTGTGAATATTTGGTCGATACATCCACGGCCAGGTCTAAAGCCTGCCTGGTTTTCTCGGGCTTGCTGTTCCCGAGCTCCACTCAGGCGTCGGAGAATTATAGAACTTAGGATCTTAGACACTATGTTTGTCAGGCTGATTCCTCTGTGGTTATCACAAGAGGACTTCTCGCCTTTCTTGAAGACTGGGATGATCAGTGACTTAGACCAGTCGGAGGGGATCGTATTTGATTCCCATATACTGGCTAACACTTCCGTTAGCCTGACTAAGAGAACTCTACCACCATTCTTGTATACCTCAGCAGGTAGTCCGTCTGGTCCTGCTGCCCTTCCCCGTTTCAGGCTACCTACCGCTTTCTCAACTTCTTCTAGTGTTGGGGGACCTGTCTCTATGTCCCATTCAGGGTCCGACTGGATAGCGGGCAGCGCAATGGTGGCTGGAGGCCAGTTAAACTGTTCCTCAAAGTGTTCTGCCCATCGTCCCAGTCGCCTTCCCTGCGAGTGAATCGCCGATCCGTCCTTCTCCGCTATAACCTCACTAACTGTTGTTGACCATTTCCCCCCAGTCTCCTTAATAAGTCTAAATAACTGTCTACTGTTACCGATCGCCGCTGCCTTTTCCATCTCTTTAGCCTTTGCTGCCCACCACTGTTCACGATCGTTGCGCAGACTTTTCGTCAGTTTATTTTTAAGTTGCGCTCGCTCTTCATTGTACTCAGAGCCTGCAGGGATGCATTCACGTGCATCCATTAGTTTGGAAGAAGCTGCTGATATCCACTGGCTCTTTTTAGCCATTATCTTGGAGTCGGCTACAGTCTCCAGTGCTGCTTTTACAGTAGACTGAAGATGGCACCAAGCTTCTTCTGGATGAGTGACAGTCTTTTGTTCCGATAACTGCCTAGCCAACTTCTCACTGAACACGGCTTTGGTGTTTTCGTTGTCCAGCAGAACTCGTAGTGGTTTTGTTGCCAAATTTTTTCTACGTCCATTGAGACGCAGGCATATACGTGCTCGGACCAACGCATGATCGCTGTCCAAACACGTACTCCAGAAGGAGCGGCAGTCTTCCACCGATCCTCTCCAGCGATGACTAATAGCAATGTGGTCTATCTGTGTCCATCGCTGAGTCGAGCTCGGTGGACGCCAGGTCAGACAGTGCCTTTCTTTATGTCTGAAATTTGTGCTGGCTAAAAATAGGCGGTTATCTGAGCATAGTTGTAATAGGCGATCACCGTTATCTGTACGTTCAGCTGGGATTCCGAAAGTGCCACCTAAGTGCCTTTCTGCCTCACTCAGTCTACCCACCTGTGCGTTGAGGTCACCTGCAACAACCACTACGTCCGAACGTTTGGCTTTCGAGAGGAGGTTAGACAGTTTATGGTAGAACTCGTCCTTCACTTCATCCGAACTACAGTCAGTGGGTGCGTAAGCAGAGATTACAAAGAGACAACGGCGAGTCTCACTATTCCTTTTAGTTCTCACTGTGCCGTTCAGCCTCATAGCGCAGAGGCGACTATCAACTGGGATCCAGTCTAGTAGTGAGTTTTCTGCCCTGGTGCTTAATGCTATACCTACACCTGCAAGACCACGAGAGCTAGCTATCGAATCTCCAGAAACTCGAAGGGTGAATTTTGCAGATTCACCAGATTGGTCAGGAGAGGTCAGGTGAATAACCACACTTGGGTCCTGTATGCGTGTCTCACAAACACAGCACACATCCATGCCCGAGTTGCTAGAGTCTTTGCCAACGAAGCCTGTTGGCCAATTTGACGGAGGGTGCGGACATTGAAGGCTCCAATATGTAATTTGGAGCGTGGTTTAAGGAGACCAGGGACGCTGTTCTGTGGACTCAGATCGTTGTCGAAGGCTGCAGAGGTAGGAGAAATTGAAGATGATGCAGCATCA